>JARQOD010004757.1:0-52520 GCA_033576555.1 Oophaga sylvatica
TCCATTCACCCTTTCCCTAGTGTCTGGGCTTCCTTCTCCTCATCTCTTCGTGTTTCACTTAGACTTTTCCACACTGTGCGTGACATTATCACTGGCCGTGCATATTTAGGAAAAAAAAACCTGAGACTTGTTTTTTTTTTGTGTACGTTTTTTCCCCCGGGCGTGTTTTTTTTTTTTTTTTTTTTACTTCCTTGGTTATGGGTCCGGTTGCAGGTCTGGCAGAGCAGCTACACTGTCTGTCTCTGGAGGTGACTGACCTCCATCATGAGGTTCTGCAGCAGCAACAGCGGCTCCAAGTCACTAATCTTGTGGTCTCTGCAGGTAGGCCGGTCTAGCTGGAACTCTGCAAACTGTATTTTAAACTTCGTCCTCACTCCTCCGGAAATGAGGAGCAACGAGTTGGTATTGTGACCTCTCTGCTACAAGGAGATCCTCAATCCTGGGCTTTCTCTTTGCCACAGGATTCAGTTTGTCTCCAGTCTGTGGAAGGATTTTTTTGGCACTAGGCCTTATCTATGATGACCCTGACCGAGTCGCCTTGGCTGAGTTCAGGTTGCATCTCGCCTTCAGCAAAGGAATCTGTCAGTGGAGACGTATAGCTCCGAATTCCGCAGATGGGCAACTGATACTAAATGGAATGACCCGGCTCTTAGAAGCCAATTTCTTCAGGGTCTCACTGAAAGGTTGAAGGATGCTTTGGTAGTGTATGAAACCCCTGAGCCTTTGGAGGCTGCTATGTCATTGGCTATTTGCGTTGATTGACGCCTTCAGGAGCGGTGGGTAAGACCACCTTCTCCAGAGCCTCTTTTTCGGGATATTGCCCTTTGCCAGGGGAGCAGTCTAGCGGTGAACCAGTTATGGGGAAGATGGCGGAACCCATGCATTTAGGGGGTGCCTCTGCATTAAACATTTCCCCGGAGATTTGTAAAAAGAAGGGAGTGTGGGTTTTTTTGTGGAAAAAGTGACATTTTATTGGGGTCTGTCCTTCGATGCCTAAGCAAAAGGAGACTTGTTTAACCCTTGGTAGTCTGGAGTTGAATAAGCAAGGGGTGTATTTATTTTCAATCTGCAGTTCCAGGATTGTCCTGACAGCAGAGATGGTGCTGGAGAGCAAAACCGAGGAGATTTCTATGTTTGTTGACAGTGGAGCTGGAGTCCGCATGACTGAGTTCTGAGTTTGCCAGAACTCATGGGCTGGCTTGCTGTACTTTAGCTAAGCCAATTCCCATTATCGCCATCGACTCAGCGCCACTTGTACAGAAAGCTCTGACTCAGATTGTACATAATGTAAGACTAAGGGTGTGATTGTTTCATTGTGAGGTAATTCCTTGCTATGTCCTGGACGGTCTTCCCACCCCAAATTTATTGGGTCTTCCCTGGTAGGTGAAACATAATCGGTTGATGGATTGGCAAGCCAGGTAGGTCATTGAGTAGGGGGATGAGAACTGTTTAAATATTTCCCTTTCTTCAGTCTCTACAGAAACCTTACCTGCATTTTTGTTGGAGTTTGAGGACGTTTTTTCTGAGAGTGGGTGTCAGGATTTGCCTCCTCATCGTATAAATGACTGTCCTATTAACCTGACCCCGGAGCTAAACTTCCAAAGTCCAGACTGTATAATCTTTACAGCCCTGAGACACAAGCCGTGAAGGATTTTATTGCTGAAAGTCTGGAGAAGGGACATATCCGACCCTCGTTTTCGCCTGTGGCAGCAGGGTTCTTCTTTATGAAGAAAAAAGATGGCGGTCAATGTCCCTGTTTAGATATCTGGGAATTAAATCAAATTACCATCCGAGATCCATACCCTCTTCCTCTGATTCTGGATCTGTTCTGCCAGGTTGTGGGAGCTAGGGTGTTGTGAACGTGTTGGAGACGACTTCGGAGCTGAAGCTCCCTCTGGTGGTTGCTGAGGGTATTGAACCTATGTTGAACAGCAAAAATCCATCACCTGCAACTGACGATTGGTTATCAGGTGGGACGGACTGGCCTGATATAAGTGAGCTGACCTCCCATGGTCCTTGCCGGTGATCAATTGTTCTTCCTGGTCTAGGTTGGAATTCAGCTTGCTTTTCTGCTGTCTCCTGCTTGCATTCAGATAAGTTACTTTCAGTTTTTTTTTACTGTGGTTTGAATTTCTTTGTTTTTTGCTGCATTGCTTTTTGAGTTCAGCCAGCTCCCCTTTGGGGGCTTGGGCTGGTCTCCGTTCTTTTTTTGTATTTGTTCTTTTGCTCAGTTCTTGTGATATTTTACTGCTGGGTAGATACGTGTCCACACCAGAGATCTGATATAGGTGGTCGAGACCGTGTGGTCTCAGTATTTTTGGATTCAGAAGTGTTGGAGTTTTTCCTATGGTTTTTCTGGGTTGCAGACAGTATTCTCTCCTGTGCTGTCCTATCTAGACAGTTTTGGGCCCCAGCGTTTGCTCATTCTATTTTCTGTCTGTGTTTGTGTTTTCATCTTGTCTAACCACCATTATATGTTTGGGGGCTTCCTATTCTTTTGGGGCTCTACTCCGGGGCAGTTAGCTTTTCCTCTTTCCATCTTCAGGGATAGCTATCTCTCCGGCTGTGACGAGGCGTCTAGGGCACTGTAGGAACGTCCCACGGCTGCTTCTAGTTGTGCGGTTAGTTTAGGGGTCTGCAACCTATTAGTTTCCAACCTTTCTGGTGTTTGTCTGCCTATGCGGTTTTTTGCTCCTGCCTCCTCAGCTACCAAAACATAACACTAGGGTATTCTCCAAGTTGGATTTAAGGGGGGGCCTACAACCTGGTTAGAATCAGAGAAGGGGATGGATATAAAACGGTGTTCAATACCCCTGATGTTGTGAACGTGTTGGAGACCATTTCTGAGCTGAGGCTCCCTCTGATGGTTGCTGACGGTACTGAAGCTGTATCTAATGACAGGTCCTCCTCACCTGCCAGCGATGACTGGCAATCGGGAGTCACTGACTGGGCTGAAATAAGGAAGCTGCCTTCACATGATCCTCGCCGGTGATCAATTGTTGTTTCCTGGTTCATTTGGAATTCTGCTGGTGTCTTGTCTTCGTCTGCTACCTTCAGATAAGATATTTTCTGCTTGTTTCTATTGTGTTTGCTTTTTCCATTTTTGTCTGCACCTTTGTGGAGGTTAACCGGGTCCCCTCCTGGGGCCTGTGCTATTCTCTGTTTTTCAGTAGCCACTGTTATTTGTTCAATTGCTCTTTCCTTGCTTTTTGAATGGCTGCAGGTTAGCCTTGTTCACACTGAGATCTGATTTAGTAGGTGTTGAGATCGTGTGGTCTCAGCATTTTTTAAATCAGAAGTGTTGGAAGTTTTGCTAGGGTTTTGCTGGGTTGCAGATAGTATTCTGTCCTGTCCTGTCCTATTTAGGCAGTGTTTGGCCCCAGCGTTTGCTCACTCTATTTTCTGCCTGCGTTTGTGATTCGTCTTGTCTAACCACCATTATATGTTTGGGGGCTGCCTATTCCTTTGGCGCTCTACTCCGGGGCAGTTAGCTTTTCTGTTTCTATCTTTAGGTGTAGCTAGCTCCGGCTGTGCCGAGGCGTCTAGGACCACCGTAGATACGCTCCACGGCTGCTTCTAGTTGTGCGGTTAGTTTAGGGATCTGCAATCCATTAGTTTCCAACCTCTCAGGTGTTCGGCAGCCTTGCTGTTTTGCTCCTGTCCTCCTCAGTTACCAAATCATAACAGAATCACCGGCCTTACTGAAAATTCTATGGTACTCAACAGAAGGGAAAAATAGTAAAAAAAAAAAAAAAAGTCAGAAAAAAAAAGTTGACAGAATTTTTTTTAAATATACAGTTTTCCCTCTTTTTCTCTGGGGGCTGAGGAAGAATTTTTTCTCAATGGAAATCAAGCATTTGTCCGAGCATGTGGAGCAGCTTGCTGCTGAAGTTCGGAGTATGGCAATCTATCTCACTCAGATGCCTGCTGTAGAGCCTAGGATTCCTACTCCAGAGTTGTTTTTTGGGGATAGCTCTAAATTTTTGAATTTAAAAATAACTGTAAGTTGTTTTTTGCCTTGAGGCCTACGTCCTCGGGGACCGTTGCACAGCAGGTTCAAATTGTCATCTCCCTGTTGCGCGGCGACCCTCAGAATTGGGCCTTTTCCCTGACACCTGGAGATCCTGTCTTGACTGATGTTGATGTGTTTTTTCAGGCTCTGGGGTTGTTGTATGATGAACCTAATGTTACTGATCAAGCTAAGAAAACCTTGTTGGCATTGAAACAGGGTCAGGCAGCTGCAGAGCTATACTGTCAGAAATTCCGAAAGTGGGCAGTCCTTACTAAATGGAATGACGATGCCCTTGCAGCTCTTTTTCGGAAGGATCTGGCAGAGACTGTAAAGGACGTTATGGTGGGATTTCCTGTTCCCGCTGGGCTCAATGATTCTATGGCATTGGCCATTCAAATTGACAGACGTCTACATGAGCGTAGAAATATGCGAGAGGTGGTGATGCCTTGCAAGCCAGCCCCTGAGCCCATGCAGTGTGATGGAGTGGTTTCTGGGTCTCAGCGTCATGAGTTTCGAAAGCGTAATAAGTTGTGCTTCTACTGTGGAGACGCTTCTCATGCTATTTCCGTCTGCCCCAAGCGAAGAAGACGTTTTGCGCGCTCAGTTGTTTTGGGTAGTGTTCAGACTAAATTTCTTTTGACTGTTACCTTGATTTGCTCCGTGTCCACATTTTCGGCTCAGACTTTTGTTGATTCAGGAGCAGCTATAAACCTGACGGATTTTGATTTTGCCAAACGTTGTGGTTTTCCCATGATACCCCTGCGGAAGTCTATTCCTTTGCTGGGTATTGATTCTACCCCTTTGGCGGAGAATAAACCCCAATTTTCTACCCAGGTGATAATGCGGGTTGATCCGGACCACCAAGAGAATTGCAAATTTTTGGTGTTATATAATTTACATGACATTATTGTACTGGGTTTTCCTTGGTTACAGACTCATAATCCTGTTTTGGATTGGAAATCTGTGTCTGTGACCAGTTGGGGTTGTCAATGTGTTCGTAGTGACACTCCTGTTTTTTCTACCTCTCCCCACTTGGAGGATGTCCCCGACTATTTGGCTGATTTTTCTGATGTGTTTAGTGAGAGTAAATCTGCGTCCTTGCCTCCGCATAGGAGTTATGATTGTGCGATTGAGTTGGTACCCGGTTGTAAATTTCCCAAGGGTCGGCTCTTCAGTTTATCTGTACCCGAGCATGATGCTATGCGATCATATATCAAAGAGTCTTTGGAAAAGGGTCATATCAGACCATCCTCTTCACCCTTGGGTGTCGGCTTTTTCTTTGTGGCCAAGAAGGATGGTTCATTGAGGCCATGAATTGACTATCGTCTCCTTAATAAGATATTAATAAAATAATTAATTAAATATCAATATCAGTTACCCCTGATTTCTGATTTGTTTTCCAGAGTGAAAGGTGCCAGTTGGTTTACAAAGCTTGACCTTAGGGGGGCGTATAATCTTATTCGCATCAAGCACAGAGATGAATGAAAGATGGCGTTTAATACCCTGAGGGGCATTTTGAGCACCTAGTGATGCCTTTTGGGCTCACTAATGCCCCTTCCATCTTCCAGTCTTTCATGAACGATATTGTAAGGTTCTATGTATATATTCCTGAAACTCAGTTTGTTTGTCAGCCATTTTACTTTCTGTCTTGCTGCAGCTATCTTGCCCTCAGTCAAAATGGAGTTTCCAGCTTGCATGTTCCCGCCCTGATTCTCTCCTTTGCTTCTTAAGCAGCCACAGCTGAGCAATCAGTGCTTCAGAATCTAGCCTGCAGTGAACCTGTGACTTGACTCCTGTAAGCCTTGGACCTTGTACTCCAGCTATTCCTACTGAGAAACTCTGAAGCACTTGTGGACTCTGAACCCTGCTCTTTGAAAGATCCACGTTTGCATGGACTTACGGTAACAGAGAAGAAGATCCTGAATCTGTATTGGAGAGTGATTGCTGAGCTTGGATTACTCTGGCCTGCTGTGTCTCCTGTTTCTGTGTCTGCAAACTGTGTGACTATTTCTGCCAACTTGTATGAAGTAATACAGGACTTTTCTATATCAAACCTGTGACTCCTGTGTTTTCATCGCACCCAAGCACAAGACGCTATATGAACTGTACTACATACATTACAAGATTCTGAAGCCAAAACGTTAGTGTCTGCTGGGTCTGGAAGGCTGTGTCTGCTGTACTGTGGATATCAGACGTCCGGTTGTACTTTCTGTGATGACAGTGGTTGTGACTTCTCACAACCATTCCAGGTGAGCAACTCCCTTAAGTTTTTTCTTTTTGCAGTGTTACCACAGGTAAACACTATTGTTTTTTTTTTTTCCTTTCTTTTCTCTTTTTTGTCTGCTGTAACTCTGGATATCAGATGTCTGGTTGAAACTTTCTGTGATGATAGTGGTTGTGACTTCTCACAACCATTCCAGGTGAGCAGTTCCCTTAATTTTTTTTTCTCTCTGCAGTGTTGCCACAGGTGAACACTATTGTTTTTTTTTCTCTCCTCTTCTTCCAGTAATCCTGTCTTAAAAGATCTGGAAAATGGAGGCCCGCATAAAGGAACTTTGCGGAGTGACTGATAATATCCTTGCAGATTTGCAGAATATAAAGACCCGTTTTACAAATCTACAGGACCTCAATAATCACAATTTGCAAGTGGTTGGACAGACTACCCAGGATTTGCGAGCCAGGATTGAGGTTCTAGAGGGGCGAGTCCAGGCTCCTGCCGTAGCCCCGAGTGCTGGGATTCCCAAGTTGCCCCCTTTTCGTTTTGGCGGTGAACGTGAGAAATTCAGGGGATTTATTAATCAATGCAATCTTTTTTTTTCTGCACATGCTTCACAATTTCCCACTGAACGATCTAAAGTGCTTACTATAATTATGTTGCTTACCAACAAGGCTTTAATGTGGGCAAACCCTCTGATTGAGACTGAGGATGATTGTTTGAATCACCTTGATGCTTTTATTTCAGCCATGGGGCAGGTGTTTGATGACCCCAATCGAGGTGCAACAGCTGAAGCAGCCATGTTAGCTTTGCGCCAAGGTAAGCACTCGGTAGCTGAATATGCCTTGGATTTCAGGAGATGGGCCCTTGATACCACCTGGGACAGTTCCGCCAAAAAATCTATTTTTCGAAAGGGGTTATCTCCACTGATTAAGGATGAACTTGCTCGTGCCAACCCTCCCACTGCGTTAGGTGACTTTATTAACTACTGCATCCGTATTGATACTCGTCTGACTGAACGCAGGCAAGAGAGATGGTTCGAAAGCAATCGTACTAACCTTTTCCTACCTTCCTCTCCAGCTAAGGAACCTTTGAGTAGGATTACACGGGAACCTGAACCTGAACCCATGCAGGTAGACTCTTTACAACGACGGGTTAGTGATGCACGCAAGGAACATCGTTTTAAGGAGAATCTATGTTTCTATTGTGGTAAGTCAGGGCACTTCATTATAAACTGCCCCAGCCGTTCTCGTAAGACTACTGCAGCACTCATTCATTGTGAGTGTTGCGAGAGGGGATCTGTCAGGTCCGAGCCTCAGGCTCCAGAGAGATCTGCAGCAACAGATCTTGATTTCTCGGACTTAAACTCCGTTACCTCTGAGGACGTTGACTGTGTAAACGCTGCCATTTTTAAAGTTTCCTCAGCGGTGTCCCAGCTGAGTTGTAAGAAAAACAATTCTCATTGCTTTCTTTCCATCAAACTCTGGGTTGACTCAGCTTGGGTGTCTAGCTCTGCTATGATCGACTCAGGGGCAAGTGGAAATTTTATGGATGTCTCCTTTGCTCTGAAACAGGGAATACGTTCAGTGAAGAAGACTACTCCAGTACAGATGGAAACTGTGGATGGCTCCCTGCTGACCTCTGGACCAGTGGATCAGGAAACAGAGCCTTTGAGGGTTCTTATGGGTAAAGATCATCAAGAGAAACTGTCCTTTATGCTTATCTCTTCTCCCCACTTTCCCATTATTCTAGGGCTACCATGGCTGCAGGCTCAGAATCCTACCATTAACTGGGAGACCAAGGAATTACACTTTCCAGAGAAACAGATGAGTCCAAAAGTTTCAGCTTGCTCTGTTCCTAAAGGAATCATGTCAGTCCCTGAACTACCAGCTGTATACCAGGACTATGTGGATTTATGTGACAAGAAGAACGCTGACCAGCTTCCTCCTCACCGTCCATATGATTGTCCAATTGAATTATTGCCTGGAGCAGAGATACCTTTTGGTAAGATCTACCCCCTGGCGGGGCCCGAGCTAAAGGCTTTAAAGGATTACATAGATGAAAATCTAGCCAAGGGCTTCATACGCCCCTCTTCATCTCCTGCAGGTGCACCCATCTTCTTTGTAAAGAAGAAAGATGGATCTCTGAGACCATGCGTAGACTATAGGGAACTCAATAAGGTTACTATTAGAAACCGTTATCCATTGCCTTTAATCCCTGAGTTATTGGAGAGAGTGCGACATGCCAAAATTTTTTCTAAACTAGATCTTCGTGGGGCCTATAACTTAGTCCGTATTAGACCTGGGGATGAATGGAAGACTGCATTCAGGTCACGCTATGGACACTTTGAATATCTAGTTATGCCTTTTGGTCTGAGTACCGCCCCAGCCACTTTCCAACACTTGGTGAATGACATCTTCAGGGATCTCCTAGATACATTCGTGGTAATTTATTTGGATGATATTCTAATTTTTTCTAACTCCACAGAGGAACATCATGGACATGTGAGAATGGTCTTGGAACGTCTAAGACAAAATCATCTTTACATCAAACTTGAAAAGTGTGAATTCCATAGGACCGAAATTCAATTTCTGGGGTATGTACTGTCTACACAAGGAATTAGTATGGATGGAAGCAAAACCCAAGCCATCAAGGATTGGCCAAGTCCTAGAAATGTGAAGGAGGTACAGCGCTTCATCGGGTTTGCCAACTTCTATAGACGTTTCATTAGAAATTTCTCTGAGGTAGTGTCACCTATCACTCAACTTACCCGGAAAGAGTCTAGGTTTTCCTGGACTCCCCAAGCCCAGGAAGCATTTTCCCGTCTAAAAGATAAATTTACCACTGCACCTATCCTAGTACATCCCAACCCCGAGCTTGCCTTCATAATAGAGGTGGATGCTTCAGACTGTGCCGTTGGAGCTATACTCTCTCAGAGAACAGGTGAGAAGAATGTCTTGCATCCCTGTGCCTTCTTTTCCCAGCAGTTGTCTTCGGCTGAGAGGAACTACGATGTGGGCAATAGAGAGTTGTTGGCCATTATTGCCGCCTTCAAAGAATGGAGACACCTTCTTCAGGGAGCTGCACAGCAAATAGTCGTCCTGACAGACCATCGTAACCTTGAGTTTATCAGGTCGGCTAAGTGCCTGACTCCTCGCCAGGCTCGCTGGAATCTTTTCTTAAACCAATTTAATTTTATCATCTCTTATAGACCAGGATCGCGCAATGGAAAGGCTGATGCACTCTCTAGGATTTACTCAACAGAGACACGTCCAATTACTCCTCCTAAGACTATTCTTCCTGACTCTAGATTCCTAGGAGTAATTCATAATCAAGACCTACTTAAGGACATCAAGGAAGCATACCATGCGGATTCCTTTTTGGCACAACCCCCAAGGGACGTAAGTCTTGTCTTTAAGAATGGTGTGTGGATTCAGGGACAACGTCTGTATATTCCTGAAACAGTCAGATTAAGAGTATTGCAACTCATTCACGATTCCAAGATAGCTGGGCATAGAGGAATTCTAAAGACACAGGAATTTCTTTCTCGTTTCTTTTGGTGGCCCACTTGCAGGAAGGATGTTTTGAATTATGTCACTTCATGTGAGGTCTGTGCAAGATGCAAAACACCTCGCTCCTCACCAACTGGTCTGTTACAGCCTCTTCCCACCCCGTCCCGCCCGTGGGGATCCATTTCTATGGACTTCATTGTGGAGTTACCAACCTCTCAGGGGAAGAACACCATTCTAGTGGTGGTTGACCGTCTAACAAAGGCAGCTCATTTTATCCCTTGTGTTGGCTTACCCACTGCAAAACAGACATCAGATTTGATGATTAAAGATGTGTTTCGCTTACATGGAGTACCGGATGAGGTTATTTCGGATCGAGGGGTGCAATTCACTTCTAGGTTTTGGCAAAATTTCTGTGCAGCATTGGACATTAAAGTAAACCTTTCTTCTGCTTTTCATCCCCAGACTAATGGACAGACCGAACGAACCAATCAAACCCTGGAGCAGTATCTCCGCTGCTTTATCTGCCACCTACAGGATGATTGGGTGGATCTACTTCCATTAGCTGAGTTCTCGTATAACAACTCTCAGAGTGCCTCCACTAAACAGTCTCCTTTTTACTCTAATCTAGGTTATCATCCTAACATTCTACCACGATTTCCCATAGAAACGCCTTTACCAGCAGTGGCTGAAAGAATCACGTCTTTACAGAAGAATATGGATCTTCTAAAGGAAAATCTGGAATCGGCTCAAGAAAGGTACAAGAAAGCAGCAGATAAATTTCGTAAACCTGCACCAGCTTTCAAGGTAGGAGACTTGGTCTGGCTGTCAACCAGAAATCTTAAGTTAAGGATTCCATCGTCTAAGTTGGGACATAAGTACATTGGACCCTATAAAATCAGTAAAATTATAAGTGCCGTTGCTTGTCGTCTTCAACTGCCCAGAACTATGAGAATCCACCCTGTCTTTCATGTATCCCTACTAAAGGCTGCGACACCCAATACGTTTCCTGGACGTTCCTCTCCTTGCCCTGACCCAGTGCTAGTCGATGGTCAGGAAGAATTTGTGGTGGAAAGGATTTTAGATTCCAGGTTGTATAGAAATCAGTTACAATATCTGATTAAATGGCAGGGCTACCCAGTGGAGGACAACTCATGGGAACCGGTCAATAACGTTAATGCTCCTCGCCTGCTCTGCCAGTTTCATCAGAGGTACCCACACAAGCCTGGTCTGAGGTCATCCGGAGGTTGTCCTTAAGGGGGGAGTAATGTAAGGTTCTATGTATATATTCCTGAAACTCAGTTTGTTTGTCAGCCATTTTACTTTCTGTCTTGCTGCAGCTATCTTGCCCTCAGTCAAAATGGAGTTTCCAGCTTGCATGTTCCCGCCCTGATTCTCTCCTTTGCTTCTTAAGCAGCCACAGCTGAGCAATCAGTGCTTCAGAATCTAGCCTGCAGTGAACCTGTGACTTGACTCCTGTAAGCCTTGAACCTTGTACTCCAGCTATTCCTACTGAGGAACTCTGAAGCACTTGTGGACTCTGAACCCTGCTCTTTGAAAGACCCACGTTTGCATGGACTTACGGTAACAGAGAAGAAGATCCTGAATCTGTATTGGAGAGTGATTGCTGAGCTTGGATTACTCTGGCCTGCTGTGTCTCCTGTTTCTGTGTCTGCAAACTGTGTGACTATTTCTGCCAACTTGTATGAAGTAATACAGGACTTTTCTATATCAAACCTGTGACTCCTGTGTTTTCATCGCACCCAAGCACAAGACGCTATATGAACTGTACTACATACATTACAGATATTTTCCGGGACTTGGTATATAAGTTTCTGATCGTTTATTTGGACGATATTTTGATATTTTCCAACGACTGGGATTCTCATGTGGAACATGTTTGGATTGTATTCCGGATTTTGAGAGAGAATGCCTTGTATGTTAAGGGATCGAAATGTCTCTTTGGAGTACAGAAGGTTTCATTTTTGGGATTCATTTTGTCCCCGTCTGCTGTTGAAATGGACCCGGTCAAGGTTCAGGCCATTTGTGATTGGGTTCAGCCCACTTCATTGAAGGCTCTTCAGAGATTTTTGGGTTTTGCTAATTTCTACCGCAAATTTATAAGTAATTTCTCTGGTATTGTGTAACCACTGGCTGATTTAACCAAAAAGGGTTCTGATGTTGTAAATTGGTCTCCTGAGGCAGTTTCTGCATTTCAGGAGCTTAAGCGCAGATTCACTTCTGTTCCTGTTCAACGGCAACCTGATGTTTCTCTACCATTTCAGGTGGAGATAGATGCGTCTGAGATTGGTGCAGGAGCCGTTTTGTCCCAAAGAGATCCTGTAACTTCTAAGATTAACCCTTGTGCCTTCTTCTCCCGAAAGTTTTCCCCAGCTGAACATAATTATGAAGTGGGCGTTCAAAGAGTGGAGACATTGGTTGGAGGGAGCCAAACATCAAGTTGTGGTCCTCACTGATCACAAAAACTTGATCTATCTCGAATCAGCCAAACGATTGAATCCCAGACAGGCCAGTTGGGCCTTGTTTTTCACACGTTTTAACTTTGTGTTCTCCTTCCTCCCGGGTACTAAGAATGTTAAGGCGGATGCCCTCTCTAGGAGTTTCCTTGCCGATTCTATTGATGTGGCTGAGCCTACTGCCATTCTGAAGGAGGGTGTCGTTCTTTCCGTTATCTCACCCGATTTGAGACTGGCACTGGAGCAATTTCAGGGGGATAAACCTGAGTGTTGCCCTGTGGGGAAATTGTATGTACCAGACTAATGGAGAAAAAAAGTTATGTCTAAAGTTCATTGCTCTGGGTTAGTATAATAATAAACTTGGCACTCAATGTCATGATCCCAGTGCAGGGTTGACCTGCACACTAGGGGTTAAGGTTTTGATCCCAGTGCAAGCTCTTACCTGCACACCTGGGGCTTATTATTGTGGCCTCTCCTTGGTTCGGGGAGAGCTTCTTATAGCCCTAGGAAGCTCCAATCCCTGTCAGTTATACTTTCGCCCTTGGCAGAGTGTGTTGACCCTGAGTGTGTTTGTGCTGTGTTCTGATTTGCCTGATACTTTGGTTTTGACTCGGTCTGATCTCTGGATACTGCTTGTTGGATTCTGTTTCTGTACCTTCGCTGTCTGTTTGGTTTTGACCTCTGCCTGGCCCCGACTATCCGTTGTGTCTCATCCTTGGTACTATACTGTCTTCTCGTGCTTTGACCTTGGCTTGTTCAGATTTACGTCTCTGTCTGTGCCCCTGGGTAACTTTGTCCCGTAGTTACCTTTCTAGGAGTTTTCCCTCAGCTTCTAGCTCCCTGGAGCTGAAGCCACGCCCCTCAACTGTCAGGTGATTCAGGCCCTGAAACCATCTCTCTCCTGCCTTGCTCACCCTGCGTTCCTAGGAGCCTGAAGCTTTCTTCTGCACTCGTCTTCCGGGAGATTGCACTGTTGAGTTCTCTTGCAATCCTCGCTGTGATATTATAACTGACCACTAAGTTTTTGGGTTTTTTTTGCTTCACGGCTGTGTTTGGGGCGCAGGTTGTGCAGAGGTTATGGATCCCATACAGTCGCTGTCCGAACAGATAAAAAATCTGAGTCAGATGTTTCAGGATTTATCTCTGGAACAGCAAGCGCTGTCGTTTTCACAGTGGCAGGTTTCTGAGACTGTGCAGGGGGCTTTATCTGCTGGTTCTCTGAGGGCTATGGTGAGTGATGTTGTGCTGGTGTCCTCAGAACCACCTGTTAAACTGCCTGACTTCTTTTCTGGGAACAAAAAGGAGTTTAGGATCTTCATGGAGGGTTGCAAACTTTTCTTTTCTTTTCTTTTTCTTTTCTGGGGATGAAAGTCAGAGGGTAGGGGTCATCATGTCTTTATTAAGAGGGTCCCCACAAGCATGGGCATTTTCCCTTCCTCCCACTGCCCTGAGAGAGTGTCGGTGAATGCATTCTTTGAGGCCCTCGGGCACATATATGATGAGCCTGACCGAGTGCGATTGGCAGAGGACATGGTGATGAGCGTCTGTCAGGGGAAGCACTCGGCCGAGTGGTTTTGTACTGAGTTCCGCCGCTGGGTTGCAGAGATTTCTTGGGAGGACGCCGCCCTCCGAGGACTATTTCGCAGAGGCTTGTCCGAGCGGTTGCAGGACGCTTTGGCTTTACACCCCCCACCTAACTCTCTCGAGGACGCCATGACCCAGGCAGTCCGGATGGACCGCAGGTTGCGGGCCAGGGGGGTGATGCAGGTGGAGACTACATTGTTCCCCAGTGGAAAAGAGACTGTCTCTGAGCCAATGGACGTGGGCGCTATCACTCTGAAGGAAAAGGAGAGAAAACGCCGTCGGGAAGAACAGTTGAGCTTCTACTGCGGTAAAGCTGGACATTGGAAAAAGGAGTGTCCTGTCTGCCCGTCCTCAACCCGGTCGGCGGGAAACGACTAGGTCTGGGTAGTCAGCGAGGAGACTACTCAGACCCTCAGGTACACTTTTCCTCGTTCTCTAAGGTGTTGCTTCATGTGGAACTGTTAGTGGACGGTTATTCTTTTTCCTCTACAGCCTTTGTGGACTGCGGGTCATCCATCAATCTGATTGACTCTCAATTGGTCACACGCTGCAAGATAGGGACAGCTAGGCTTAAGGCTCCGATCAAGGTGGTGGCCATTGACTCCTTCCCCTCACAAAAGAGGGAATTCTCTTTATGTCTGACTTGTTTTCGCTTAGAGTGGGTGCTGCTCACGAGTAAAAATTAAGTTGTTTTGTTCTGGACAATCTACCAGCAGGGTTGGTGTTGGGCATGCCCTGGTTACAACGCCATAACCCAGTTATTAACTGGAAAACGGGGGAGATTGTTCAATGGGGGTTTAATGATTCTAAGTTATGTTATGAATCTGCACTGCTGGTTAAACCTGTTAAATCTGTGTCTGTGTCATCTGTCGAGCTGGAAGGTATTCCGGAGTACCTGAAAGACTTCGAAGATGTGTTCTCAGAAAGCGAGGCCGAGACGTTGCCGCCACATAGACCCTTTGACTGCGCCATCGAGCTAGTCCCGGGGGCTAAACTACCTAAAGCCCGCCTGTTTAATTTGTCTGGACCTGAGCGTTTAGCTATGAAGGATTATATTGCTGAAAGTCTTCGCAAGGGACACATACGTCCCTCAGTTTCACCTGTGGCGGCGGGGTTCTTTTTTGTGAAGAAAAAAGATGGCGGTCTACGTCCCTGTCTCGACTTTCGTGAATTAAATAAGATTACTGTACGAAATACGTATCCCCTTCCGTTGATTCCTGATTTATGTAACCAACTATCAGGGGCAAAATGGTTCTCTAAATTGGATCTTCGGGGAGCATATAATTTGATAAGGGTCAGGAAGGGGGATGAATGGAAAACTGCGTTCCTCACGTCCGAGGGACTTTTTGAAAATTTAGTCATGCCGTTTGGTCTTACCAATGTGTCGACCCGCCACCACAATTGTGGGTTACCAGGGCAATGGGGTACTCAGAGCCGAGCCCATGGAAGTCTATGGGGGTTTTGTCACAGGTAGCTGTGGCTCGGTCTGTGGCCCGGGCGGTCTGGCGTATGTTGGGGATATATTTACAGGGGATTGATTTATGTACAGTTCGTGACGCCACCTGTAGTGTTCTGGTAATTAGTACCAGCGCTGCTGTAGATCTCTGAGGGGATGGTGAGGCAGCTAGATGTCGGGTCCCCTACAGGTGGGACTGGTCCCTCAAAGTCTATGTGAGTAGTGAAGTCGAGTGCAGATAAAGAACACAGTCTCACACGGTCAGCGTCTTTCCATACCTTTACTTGCAAGATGATAAGGCAGGTCCCAGGGAGGCTGATCCAAGGAGAGTGTATCTTGAGACGGCAGCTGGACAAGTTAGGGGCCTCCTTTAACTCCAATAAACGAGTGCAACTAGCTTGAAGCGTAGTTCCCTCAAATCTCCAGCTAATCTTAGCTGTACCTGCCCAGTCAGCTTAGTGTTAGGGGCCTTCCTGTGAAGGAGCTGAATTCTTACGTGGTCCTGCAGAACTCCAAAGTCTTCACTCCCCCTGACCCCAGTTACGTACTGACTATAAGGGGCTTGTCTGCCGCGACCTAGGGTCCGGTAGATTCCTGGTTTTCCTGTCACCGTGCCTGAAACAACAGTGACCCTTCGGTCCCCAGTGACCGGTAGCAACGTGCTGGACTTCTGCAATCCTGTAGCACTAATTCTATAATCCACTTGCCTTTCGCCTTGTCCACGCTGGTAACATAAGCACTCTTACTAGCCAAGGGTTGAGCAGTCACTTCTTTCCTTTTCCTTCCAATGAAGTTAGCCACGGATGCTCAGTTATCACAGGCAGGAGCACGTCACTGTACCTGATACCGTCCTCTAGACAGGGATGCTGAAGACTTTCCGTGCTAGTACTTCTCCTTTCTTCAGTGGGTGCTGAGAGGGTGATACAGCTCTGACCAGACTAAGGTGTATTCCAAACACCTATACCAGACTCCACTATTTGAACTGGTGATGAAGCAGGCTAGACTCTTTCCTCCAAACGTCTTCTCACAGATGTCTAAGCTCTACTCCACATGTCCTCACTGCCCGAAGACAGGAACTAGACTCCTGAAATCACTCTAACACCTATTACATTGACCACTCCCTCTAGAGTATACTCCACTACCCTAGGGGTGTGTCTAGTGTGTGTAGAGTGAATGAATATTGAGCATTAAGCTGCCGTCTCGCCATACACTCTCCAGGGTACTGCGTGTGCCTACCACCAGGGCTACACATTCCCCCATGGTAAACGACAGCACTCCCGGGCTGTAAAATACAAAAGACATTTTGTTTATGCAATAACATTTAACAATAACATCTTCCCATCCGGGAGGTAAGGAAATCTTGAACGTTACAAACTTTATAGAAAAATACAAATATCAGTTAGCATTCAATAAATATACAAGATACTTGTGAAGGACCCGCACCAAACCTTCAACGTGGGTCCTGGGTGGGCTGCAGGACGTCCGATTGCAGACCTCACTCAGTGCCACACCATACGGGTTTTGTTTTTCAGAGGTAGTTATGGATGGTTTTTGTAAAACCAAGATAGGGCACCGAAGCGCAACTATTTACAATTAAGTTCTGGGTTAGCATAGTCCTTAACCTCAAAAGTCCATTTGCAAAGGAAGACATATCACATTAAATCACATTATCAAAGTGCAACTGTTTATCATCTATCATTTACCAATTACCCAGCCGGGCATTCTATAATTAGAAATATATATTCACTATATATAATACTTGTGCAAAACTTTTTCAAAAACATTTTAAACTTTCTGCTTTCTACTTGTGGTAGATCCGATAGGGATCTCACCAACTCTTTGCTATTTATTCATTTTCTGCAAATACATTTTCCACTACATTTTCCACCCCAGGGGCTGGAACAACGCAATGGGCCCTTGATCCCAGGACCAGCAAATCATGTGCTGCGATCGGGGTCTGGGTTGCGACAGTTCTGGTGCGAACCTCCAGGGGCGCAACTGGTACAGTCTCTCCACATGACACCGATTGCGTCTCAATTACTGTTAGCGATATGGACCGCGTTAGGGATTGCGATCGAGACTGTGTCGCACGTTGCGATGAAGAGGTGACTTTAATTCGTGATGCACTTTGGGTCGCTAGTTGCGATGACTTTGAAGGGGGCGATGCTGGGGCACGGCAGGATGCTGCTGAAGCTGGAGACGGGGACGCTGCGGTAATGGTGACGATACCTGCGTCTGGGACGGGGTCGCGGACGATGGCGACGTTCAGGGCATACCACCCCTTCATTCCCCAATGCCGCGTATAGGTGACTATATCTCCGTTCACTAAGTCCCTCCCGGGATGACCTTGCGGCAGGTGAGATTCCACGTCACGCCTGCTGACGAAGACCGCTGGGTAGAGGCCCGGTTCGCGGATAAAGCCCCAGCCCTTCCGGAGCTGGAACTCAGTCACACACCCCCGCCGCCGCGGTTCCCGTAAGGTACCTTTGTCGCGACGGACAGTCTCCTTGTCGGCAATCAGCTCGGCATATTGTCGCTGGCGGTTCCTCTGGATTTCCCGCTCCTCCTCCTGCTGGCGCCTCTTCGTCTCCTCACGACTCTGCCATTCTTGCTCCCACTGGGCGGTGTAAGCGACGTCATCCAGGCGCGCCATTTCGTCCCAGTCCACATCTGGTAGTGACGGACAGGACCCCTCCGGTGTCCCTGCCGGGGACCGATAATCTGCTGCGGCCTCCTGGCCGGGCGGGCGTTCCGGGATTGGCTGTACCTCCTCAACCTCCTCCGCTTCCACCGCTTCACCAGTGGGATCGGGAACGGTACTTTCGGGGGCAGCCTCCGGTTGCTCCTTCGCCTTGGGCAGCAGACTTTTCGGTTTTTGGAATCGTGGGGGTTCGTTGAGGGGAGAGGACGCCGTGTTCGTCATTTGCCACTTCAGCAGGTTACATCGGCGTCTCTCTATCTCCTCCAGTCCAGGTTGGAACATCTTCTTTAGGCGTGAGTTTCCTCCTGAACCTCTAACAACGCCTGTTGCAGGTGCAGGATCGCATAAGTCTCCGATGCCGATGGCAGCTTGGCGGGGGCACGGGGCCTGCCTTCCTCCGCTGCCCCGCTCGGCTGCACACGTCCTGCCTCCATCATGTTCCAGAAGATTCTTTCTTTCTGCGGAGACATCCGGTCTCTTCCGTGGAGGTGGGGTTTGCGTCTCCTCCTCCTCGCAGGGAAGGTGAAGAGGAGGCGGACCTCCTTTGCTGTAGGGCAGGACCGCATGTTGTAGTAGCACTTTGAGAGGGCAGGCATTTTCTTCGCGCCACAGGGGGTAGACGCCCACGAAGGTACGCCCACCTTCTTCTCCAGCGCCTGAGGGCGCGAATATGGCGACAAAAATGGCGATTTTGGCGCCAAAAGTGCAAACAGTCCTTTTCACAAAAACAAGTCCTTAGGCACGCAGGGCTCGCAATTTCGCGAGTTTGGTATCCTGTTCGTGACGCCAAAGTTGTGTCGACCCGCCACCACAATTGTGGGTTACCAGGGCAATGGGGTACTCAGAGCCGAGCCCATGGAAGTCTATGGGGGTTTTGTCACAGGTAGCTGTGGCTCGGTCTGTGGCCCGGGCGGTCTGGCGTATGTTGGGGATATATTTACAGGGGATTGATTTATGTACAGTTCGTGACGCCACCTGTAGTGTTCTGGTAATTAGTACCAGCGCTGCTGTAGATCTCTGAGGGGATGGTGAGGCAGCTAGATGTCGGGTCCCCTACAGGTGGGACTGGTCCCTCAAAGTCTATGTGAGTAGTGAAGTCGAGTGCAGATAAAGAACACAGTCTCACACGGTCAGCGTCTTTCCATACCTTTACTTGCAAGATGATAAGGCAGGTCCCAGGGAGGCTGATCCAAGGAGAGTGTATCTTGAGACGGCAGCTGGACAAGTTAGGGGCCTCCTTTAACTCCAATAAACGAGTGCAACTAGCTTGAAGCGTAGTTCCCTCAAATCTCCAGCTAATCTTAGCTGTACCTGCCCAGTCAGCTTAGTGTTAGGGGCCTTCCTGTGAAGGAGCTGAATTCTTACGTGGTCCTGCAGAACTCCAAAGTCTTCACTCCCCCTGACCCCAGTTACGTACTGACTATAAGGGGCTTGTCTGCCGCGACCTAGGGTCCGGTAGATTCCTGGTTTTCCTGTCACCGTGCCTGAAACAACAGTGACCCTTCGGTCCCCAGTGACCGGTAGCAACGTGCTGGACTTCTGCAATCCTGTAGCACTAATTCTATAATCCACTTGCCTTTCGCCTTGTCCACGCTGGTAACATAAGCACTCTTACTAGCCAAGGGTTGAGCAGTCACTTCTTTCCTTTTCCTTCCAATGAAGTTAGCCACGGATGCTCAGTTATCACAGGCAGGAGCACGTCACTGTACCTGATACCGTCCTCTAGACAGGGATGCTGAAGACTTTCCGTGCTAGTACTTCTCCTTTCTTCAGTGGGTGCTGAGAGGGTGATACAGCTCTGACCAGACTAAGGTGTATTCCAAACACCTATACCAGACTCCACTATTTGAACTGGTGATGAAGCAGGCTAGACTCTTTCCTCCAAACGTCTTCTCACAGATGTCTAAGCTCTACTCCACACGTCCTCACTGCCCGAAGACAGGAACTAGACTCCTGAAATCACTCTAACACCTATTACATTGACCACTCCCTCTAGAGTATACTCCACTACCCTAGGGGTGTGTCTAGTGTGTGTAGAGTGAATGAATATTGAGCATTAAGCTGCCGTCTCGCCATACACTCTCCAGGGTACTGCGTGTGCCTACCACCAGGGCTACACACCAATGCTCCCGCCATATTTCAGAATTTCATCAACGTGGTGTTTTCTGATCTCATTGGTCGTTTTGTTGTTATCTACTTAGATGATATTCTGATATATTCCCCCGACAGTCATTCTCATATGAATCATGTACAAACTGTTCTCCAAAGACTTAGGGAAAATCATCTGTTTGCTAAATTGGAGAAGTGTGTTTTTTGTTCAAGAATTATCTTTTTTGGGATTGATTGTGTCCTGTGAGGGTTTTCGTATGGACCCCAAGAAGGTGCAGGCCATTGCGGATTGGGTACAACCCCGAGATCTTAAAGGGCTCCAGCGCTTCTTGGGGTTCGCCAATTACTACCGCAAATTTATTCGGGGGTTTTCGCAGGTGGTCAAACCACTCAGATTTAACATGCAAAGGTGCGGATGTGAAAAATTGGTCCTCGCTCGCAAAAGAGGCCTTTGCTAGTCTGAAAAAATGCTTTATGACTGCTCCGGTGTTGGTACAGCCAGATCCGTCCAAACCATTTATTGTGGAAGTGGACGCCTCTGAGGTGGGGGTGGGTGCTGTGTTGTCCCAAGGTCCTGCCACTCTGACCAACCTTAGGCCATGTGCTTTTTTTTTCCCGGAAATTCTCTGCTGCTGAGAGGAATTACGATGTTGGCAATAGAGAGCTTCTTGCGGTCAAGTTAGCGTTTGAAGAATGGGGGCACTTTTTGGAGGGGGCCAGTCACTCAGTTACTGTGATTACCGACCACAAAAATTGATCATATATTGAGTCTGCTAAGAGACTAAAACACAGACAGGCCCGTTGGTCACTTTTTTTTCCTGTTTTCAGTTTACTATTACATTTCGTCCGGGGTCAAAGAATATCAAGGCTGATGCCTTATCTCACAGTTTTCATCCGGTGTCTCCCCCTGAGCCACCTTCCTCCATTCTTCACCCTGGGGTTGTGTTGGCAGGGGTCTCGTCTGAGTTGGAACAGGAGATTGATGGGGCCCAGTCTCTGGCCCCTGCTGCCAAGCCAGGGGGTAAGTTGTTTGTCCCAGAGCAGCTTCGGCTTAAACTCCTCCAGGAGTTCCATGAATCCAAGCTCAGTGCTCACCCTGGTATATCTGCCACACGTCGGGCGGTGGCTAGGATCTTTTGGTGGCCTACTCTTAGCTCTGACATAAAAAAATTTGTTTCTGGTTGTGGGGTCTGTGTTCGTTCTAAAAACTCACATAGCCGGCCGGCTGGGGAACTGATGCCCTTGGCAGTTCCCGAAAGGCCATGGACTCACTTGTCCATGGATTTTGTTACTAATCTTCCTCCATCCAAGGGCAATACGGTGGTATGGGTAGTGGTGGACAGGTTTTCGAAGCAGGCTCATTTTGTACCCTTATCCGCACTACCCTCAGCTGAGACTTTGTCCAGATTGTTTGTACAGCATGTTATCCGGTTGCATGGGGTACCCCTGAATGTGGTGTCTGATCGTGGAGTGCAGTTTGTGGCAAAGTTTTGGCGTGCTTTTTGCAAGAAATTGGGGATGTCTCTGTCTTTTTCGTCTGCATACCATCCTGAGAGCAATGGTCAGACGGAACGCACTAATCAGTCTCTGGAACAGATCCTCAGATGTCTGACTTCTGCAAGACAGAATGACTGGTGTGATGTACTGCCGTTGGCGGAATTCGCCTTCAATAGTCGGGTGAGCCAATCTACTGGTATGTCTCCTTTCCTGATCAATTATGGTTTTAGTCCTCATTTTGGTGAGTTTTCTCGTTTGGATTCTGGGTGTCCAGGGGCAAAGGAGTCTGTTCAGCGATTAAAGAATACATGGGCGGAGGTCCAGCGGAATATATCCAGGTCTCAAGGCAGGTACAAGTTTTTCGCTGACAGGAAAAGAACACCAGGTCCTATGTTTCGGGTTGGAGAGAAAGTTTGGCTCTCCACGCGAAACATTAAGTTGAAGGTTCCATCAGCCAAGTTGGGCCCCAAGTTCATTGGCCCATACAAGATTGTGGAAAAGATCAATCCAGTGGCTTACAGGTTGTGTCTTCCAGTCTCATTCAAGATCCCTAACGTCTTCCATAAATCCCTACTGAAACCTTTTGAGGCAGTCCGGGGGGAGTCCGAGTCCACTGCTCCTCCTGTTTTGGTTGAGGGACACATGGAATATGAGATTGAGCATATCGTTGACTCCAGGTTGGTGCAGCGGTCGGTACAGTACCTGGTTGATTGGAAGGGGTATGGACCGGAGGACAGATCCTGGGTGCCGGCCCGTTTGATGCATGTGGATCGCCTGGTTCGGGCTTTCCATGCCAGGTTCCCGGGCAAGCCTGGGGTCCAGAGGCCCCCCGTTGAGAGGGGGTACTGTCATGATCCCAGTGCAGGGTTGACCTGCACACTAGGGGTTAAGGTTTTGATCCCAGTGCAAGCTCTTACCTGCACACCTGGGGCTTATTATTGTGGCCTCTCCTTGGTTCGGGAGAGCTTCTTATAGCCCTAGGAAGCTCCAATCCCTGTCAGTTATACTTTCGCCCTTGGCAGAGTGTGTTGACCCCTGAGTGTGTTTGTGCTGTGTTCTGGTTTGCCTGATACTTTGGTTTTGACTCGGTCTGATCTCTGGATACTGCTTGTTGGATTCTGTTTCTGTACCTTTGCTGTCTGTTTGGTTTTGACCTCTGCCTGGCCCCGACTATCCGTTGTGTCTCATCCTTGGTACTATACTGTCTTCTCGTGCTTTGACCTTGGCTTGTTCAGATTTACGTCTGTCTGTGCCCCTGGGTAACTTTGTCCCGTAGTTACCTTTCTAGGAGTTTTCCCTCAGCTTCTAGCTCCCTGGAGCTGAAGCCATGCCCCTCAACTGTCAGGTGATTCAGGCCCTGAAACCATCTCTCTCCTGCCTTGCTCACCCTGCGTTCCTAGGATCCTGAAGCTTTCTTCTGCACTCGTCTTCCGGGAGATTGCACTGGTGAGTTCTCTTGCAATCCTTGCTGTGATACTCAACTTGTGAATAGAGAAGAAATTTTATTGCAGTCCAAAACACCAACGTTTCGGTCCAATTCGAACCTTCATCAAAGCACTGCAGTAATTCACACAAATAATAAGAGATATAACTCTTTACTCTTAAGCCCAGGTACTGTGTTATTAATTTTCTCACATCTCACTTGAATGGATATTCTCACTGATAATTCACTAGATTATCAATTTCTGCTCATAGATATATTTTGACCCTCTTCAGGGACATGGGTTCTATTATAAGCATTCAGCATTTATAAATGGGTAGGTCATCTTCCTCCTTTTTTCTCAATGTTCACAGTAATTTCTCCCAATATCACGTATACGGTTTTGTTTAAAAACAACTTTCTTTTCCTTTTTTCGTTCCATAAGTTCCTTCCATGTGCAATCTAGTAAACAACAAAATACAACGTTTACCCAGGTAATCTAACCCTTATTTGAACTTATATTCATCAAGCAGTCGGGTAGGCATTCTTTCATACCAATTATCCTTTTTTCTTAAATATCCATTTGTGATGCTTCTAACACTTGGATACGTAAACTTAAACTTTCTCTTGTTTTTTCATTTTGAAATTGTATCATATTCATGTATATCTCTTATTATTTGTGTGAATTACTGCAGTGCTTTGATGAAGGTCCGAATTGGACCGAAACGTTGGTGTTTTGGACTGCAATAAAATTTCTTCTCTATTCACAAGTTGAGTGCCAAGTTTATTATTATACTGTCACTAGGTTGGGTTCCTACTTGAGCACCTTCTACGGTAGTGCCACGTTATATTCACCATTGCTCTGGGTTGGCTGGTCATCCTGGTATATTTGGTACTAGAAATTTGGTGAGTCGATCCTTTTGGTGGCCCACTTTATCTCGCGATGTCAGGAATTTTGTGCAGTCCTGTGGGACTTGTTCTCGTTCCAAGCCCTGTTCTCGCTCTAGTGGATTGTTGATGCCACTGCCGGTGCCCAGGAGGCCATGGACCTATATCTCTATGGATTTTATCTCCGACCTCCCTGTCTCTCAGAGAATGACTGTCATTTGGGTGATCTGTGATAGATTCTCCAAGATGATCCATCTTGTACCACTGCCTAAGTTGCCATCCTCTTCCGAGTTGGTACCCTTGTTTTTTCAGCATGTGGTTCGTTTGCATGGCATTCCGGAGAACATTGTGTCTGACAGGGGAGTCCAGTTTGTTTCCAGTCTATAAGACTCCTAACCATTATAAATCCTATAGTTATATTGTAAATAAAAGGTGGTTCAATAAAAGGTTTGTTTACCACTAACCCATTGTAATGTGCTCTATAGCCATAGCGCTCCTGAAATTGACCATATACATATTTTTTCCAAAAAACATTGTTCCAGGCCAAGTCAGTGTGCAGAACTGGATGGTGTTTAATCTCACATAGTCCCTTGTCTAAACTGGAGGGTAGAATCAGCAGCAGAATGGCCCTGACTTGAATCATCAAACACTCTATAGAATGCAATAGGAAAGAAGGGAGAAAATTCATCATAGGATCATCTTGTTCCCATAATGGAACAGCCTAAGCCAAGGCATCTGCAGACAAAAAAAATACATATGCCCCTTTCGACCAATGAATAAAATACTGTTAGGTACAAAGTTCAAAGTGTATTGCATATAGGCTTACAAAGTCCAGACAAACCTTAGGATCAAAACAGACTGGAATAGGCAGATGTGGAGATTTTCCCCCCAAAAATGTTCAGTGTGAAAATGTGGCTGTGGGAGGTATTGAGGGCTAAAATTGTAACAGCAGCAGTTTGAGGCAATGCATTCATATAAGTTTAGATCTCAGGCACAGTCTGGACAATTTCCTGTCTGCTCACACCAAGTTGAATGACAAGTCTCGATAAGTCCATTGAATCCATCAGCAATGGTGTGGATGCACCTTTGCATCCATGGCTTGGGTATTCTGTTGTGGGCTCACTTGCTAAGGTAGATTCTCAAAGCCATAGTTCTGGGTGAGCAGCATGCACCTGAGGCAACAGTGCGGAGAAACAGCACTTGATGGAACATACAGTACAGACCAAAAGTTTGGACACACCTTCTCATTCAAAGATTTTTCTGTATTTTCATGACTGTGAAAATTGTAGAATCACACTGAAGGCATCAAAACTATGAATTAACACATGTGGAATTATACATTACACTTTACAAAAAAGTGTGAAACAACTGAAAATATGTCTTATATTCTAGGTTCTTCAAAGTAGCCACCTTTTGCTTTGATTACTGCTTTGCACTCAGAAAAGGTGAACGGCTGAACTCTACATGCCTAGTTCCCACCGTGAAGCATGGAGGAGGTGGTGTGATGGTGTGGGGGCTTTGCTGGTGACATTGTTGGGGATTTATTCAAAATTGAAGCTGTGAGCGGTCCAGCTCACCCCAAACCATCTCGATTGGGTTCAGGTCTGGTGACTGTGGAGGCCAGGTCATCTGGCGTAGCACCCCAACACTCTCCTTCTTGGTCAAATAGCCCTTACACAGCCTGGAGGTGTGTTTGGGGTCATTGTCCTGTTGAAAAATAAATGATGGTCCAACTAAACGCAAACCGGATGGAATAGCATGCTGCTGCAAGATGCTGTGGTAGCCATTCTGGTTCACTATGCCTTCAATTTTGAATAAATCCCCAACATGTCACCAGCAAAGCACCCCCACACCATCACACCACCTTCTCCATGCTTTACGGTGGGAACGAGGCATGTAGAGTCCATCTGTTCACCTTTTCTGCGTGCAAAGCAGTAATCAAAGCAAAATGTGGCTACTTTTAAGAACCTAGAATATAAGACATATTTTCAGTTGTTTCACACTTTTTTGTAAAGTGTAATAATGTATAATTCCACATGTGTTAATTCATAGTTTTGATGCCTTCAGTGTGAATGTACAATTTTCATAGCCATGAAAATACAGAAAAATCTTTGAATGAGAAGGTGTGTCCAAACTTTTGGTCTGTACTGTACATGAATCAGCGAAGACTAGGACAGCAAGGTATGCAAAAAGGCAGACAAATACTGTAAGCATAGCAGGTAGCACAGATGAAGCAAAGTCAGGAGTGTGGATATACACAATGTAGCGCTATGGGCTGGTGCCCCTGCATGGAGTCCCCTTCTTTTTCCATGAAGAGTCGCCAGCATACTTATCATCCCGGCCCCGCGTCATGGTTCCCTGGCGTGCTTCCTGCTTTAGTGTGCGCCACAGCTCCCAGCAGCTTACGTAGACATGAAACTTGTTCACATGATATTTTTTTCTGAAACTGTTATGCTTTTGACTTGTCTTCACAACTAAGCTCTGCTCACTTCCCCTATTTCTTCTGCTCTTTGCTGTGCTCCACTTTGGAGTCTTACAAGTGTCTTGACATTCCTCAGTATCTCCCAAGGCTTTTAAGATCTAATTAGACACATCACTGTGTCTGAGACTTGACACTGTAATGTGTTCAGTAGCCGTTTGGAGATTGACGCATGTTTTATTTAAGCATCATGAAAAGTTATTGGAATCTGTTAGTCTGTTCGCATTACTTGCATCTGCTACTGGTTATCCATCATTTGTTTTAAGCATCACAAACTATTTTTAGAGTCTGTAAACATTACTCGCATCTGATTAACACATAATTTGCTGTAAACATGAACTATTGTTAGAGATTATTTTCATTACCTTACACTCTGTGGTGGATTCCATAACTTACGTCTATTCTGGTTAACTCATCATTTGCTATAAACATCACAAACCGTTATTAGAAATTGTTTACATTAAACTATATTCTGCTCTGGATTTAGCTACCTACACTTGTGCCTTCAGACTTTCATCTTCATCTGCGCTCCTGTCATGCTGTGATGGTCTTCAGTAAGGAAGAGGGGCCTCAAACTGTTGCTGGAGCTGAGACCCTAACTATCCCTGTCTCACGGGTACTCTTAAAGGTAGAGAGGTCCGAGTCTCTGACCTTACTATGCTTCTGTAAAAATCCTAATCTGTAAAAAGGGAACATGAGATAAACACACACATATGACAGTAAACTACAGAACACCACAATTCCAACTCCAAACTTCAACTACTTAGATTTACCACACAGCACAGGAAGATGAATCTTTCACCGGCAGGGACTAAACGCCCAGAGCCTGTATATATAGAGGGAACAAAGTGTAAGCAGTTGCAGTTGAGAACAACCAGTCTGTTTGGTCTCATCCAGCATGGAAAGAGTCCTTAACCCTCTCAGCACTGAAGGAAAGGGAAATTCTTGTAAATTAGGACATGAATCACACCATCTCTAAAGAGGACTGTGATTCATTACCCGACATGACCATCTAACTCAAGTCTTCCAGGGAGAAGTGACACCTCGTTCACCCTCGTGACACCTCCTGGTTCTGTAGATTCCAGTGTTTACTACTACACTTGTTTGTCTGCCATCCTGCATAGCCTGTTATCCAGGTCCTTACTATTCTACAAGCCTTACTGCCTACAGTGCTAACGCCCAGGGTCCATTGTGTCCACCCTCACGTGGAACTACATGAATCCATCTTACCAGATGTACCCTAGCACTGTTCATTAATGTAAACGCAGCATGGATCAGAGGATACCAGCAATAAGATAAGTGGTGTAGCATGTGTGTGTGGGGGTCACAGGGACACTTCCATGGGCACCAAAATTTATGGTGGCACAAAATTTTTCACTGTCAGATAATCCAGCAGTAAGCACTGATTCTTCTTGGAGCGACTGTGCCTGCCTGGTGGCCAGCAAGCTAAATGAGTACGGCATCCAGCTGCTACTTTGTCTTCTCCAGCACTGCTTCCAGTACCTATGCAGAGCACAGCAGTCAAGATGAATTTGTCTTCAGCTTATGATTTCTAAAAAGGCAGTGACCCAGATTACAGAGGCTGAGCAAGATGGTATTGAATCATGTGCGCTGCACATTCTGCACTGTGCTCTCCCACAGATTCCTGCCTCTCCTCTCACTTGTAATTGTGTAAGATGAGAGAATGAGAGCTGCCCGAATAAATAAAAAGCATTCTAACCATAAAAACATCTCCGTGTAACATAAATAAATAACTAACATAATAACAAATTCTCTTTTTACATAGCTTTTCCAGCTCTAAGTTTGTGATTATGGTTAGAGCTAGAGAAATAAAATAGTTCTTAAAACTATATACATACATATTAGGTACATACGTGCATATTTATATAACAATGAGCAATGTACATATTTTTTATTTCCAACATTTTAAATCAGATTTCAGAAAATAGAAGAAAATAAATAGATGGTTAATGGGCAAACTATACTTCTGTCTGCATTTTCTTAAAATACAATATATATGTGTGTGGGAAATAAGGGTTTCAATTTTAGGCTGATGGAAGGAACTCAGGGATAGCTTGTGATACAAACTGTAGGGATTGCAAAATATTTACCTTGCACTGGGTGGTGACAACACATGCTACACTTCTGTAGCATCCAGGAAATTACCCCAATGTGGAAACTGAGAATCAAATATTATAGTAATATTGAAAATTAGAATGACTCCCAAGATATTCACTTAGGGAATGAAATGATCACACTGCACTTTAGCTTCTTGGAGACGCATCCATTTTTTTTTCTTCCTTGCTTCTAGAAGGCATACATTTTTAATTTTATTTCGCCACATCAAAAAGATTAAGGTTTGCACCATAACTTACCAATAATGATTACTCTAGAGCATAGGAATTGCATTGCTGCATAGAAAAAATTTAAAAAAGCGCTTTATGATGTATATATGAAATATGTATCTGCAAAAATTGCTATGAAAAAATGAAGGCTGTTAGCGCATAGATTGGCCAATATACAGTATGTATGCCCAATTACCAAGTCACGGTGTCCTTCGTCAATTGGGTCCCTATCCTGTTATGTCACCTCTCTTTGGCAAAAATACATACATATTTCATATATACATCATATATATAGCGCTTTTTAAAAAAAATTTCTATGCAGCAATGCAATTCCTATGCTCTAGAGTAATCATTATTGGTAAGTTATGGTGCAAACCTTAATCTTTTTGATTTGCATACTTTCTTTGGTTGGCGACTAGTCACACTAGCTTAGACGTGCTGGTCCTTTTTCTTGTCTATTTATGTCAACACAGCCATATAAAGGATTGTTCATTGTGGGGCAAGATGTACCTTTAAATGACACCAATCATTTTACCATACAATGTACTGAAAAATGTGAAAATAATTCAAAGTGGAGAGGAATTGAAAAAAATGCAATTTCAGATTTGATTTTCGGGTTTTGACATTCATTTTGCAGTCGAATATACATTTTCATTTTCTTCTATGGGTCAATACAGGTTTGCTGTTACCAAATTTTTATTTTTTTTATGTTTTGCTTAAAAAAAAAATAAATGAAGAAAAAGGTTTGGGTCTCCATATTCTGAGACACATAACTTTTCTATTTTTAAAACAGGAGATACAATTCCAGGAATTGTTGTAAAAAAAAAAAGTCAATTCTTTATTCAATCAATTAATAACACATACAGCTATGTGCTGCAGTCAGAAGCTTTTTTAATTAATTACCATTACTCCTTGGTCCAGGGGTTTCTGTGCATCGAACGCCAGGATTATAGCTCAAGACCTTTCAACACACAAGATGCTAGACTGGGGAGTTTTATCACCAGTTTTCTTTATTTTCAGTGGATAAAGTTCTATGAGGACTTGTTTTTTTGTGTGAGAAAAGCAGTTTTTATCATTAACATTTTGGAGTGCACTTAACCCCTTCACAAACTTGGGATTTTCCATTTTTGCGTTTTCATCTTTTGCTCCCCTTCTTCCCAGAGCCATCACTTTTTTATTTTTTCCCTCAATATGGCCGTGTGAGGGTTTGTTTTTTGTGGGATGAGTTGTACTTTTTAACAACACCATTGATTTTACCTTATAGAGTATCGGAAAGCGGGAAAAAATTCCAAGTGCTGTGAAATTGCAAAAATATTTTTTTTTTAACCATTTTCACTAAATGCTAAAACGAACCTGCCACTATGGTTCTCCAGGTCATTATGAGTTTGTAGACACCAAACATGTCTAGGTTCTTTTTATTTAAGTGTTGAAAAAAAATTCCTAAGTTTGTAAAAACGAAAAAAAAAGTATGTCGCCATAGTCCGAGACCCGTAGCCTCTCTATTTATTGGGTTCTGAGGCTGAGTGAGGGCTTATTTTTTGCTTGCTGAGCTGACGTCTTTATTGATACCATTTTGGAGTAGATACAATGTTTTGCTGACCCGTTATTGCATTTTATTGCAATGTTGCAGTGACCAAAAAAACGTAATTCTGGCGTTTTGATATTTTTCTCGTTATGCCGTTTACAGATCGGATTAATTATTTTTATATTTTGATAGATTGGGCATTTCTGAACTCGGCGATACCAAATATATATATTTTTATTATTGTTTTATTTTAAATGGGGGTGATTTGAACTTTTATATTTTTTAATTTTTCTAATATTTTTAAAAGCATTTTTTTACTTTTCATTTGCTTCAGTGGTGTCCCTAGGAGACTTGACGCTGCTATCTTCTGATCGCTTGGGCTACACATAACAGGGTTTCAGCCCTGCTCTATCTGCTATGATTGCCAAAAATGCCTATATGCTATGATTGCCGGATGTTCTTTGAAGTACTGTAACCCTAAGGCTGGAGTCACACACACCGACTAAAAAATCTGACCATTTTAGGCCTCTTTCACACATCCGTTTTGCGCCTGACGGCGCCCCCGGCATTTTGCCGCAGCGCCGCATCCGGCATCCAGTATGAAAACCGGTTGCGTCGCATCCGGTTTTTCACCGGATACGGTTCACGGATGCGTTCAAAAACCGGATCCGTCTCATCCGGTGTATCCGGTTTGGCATCCGTTGACGCCGTAATGCGCCGGATCCGGTTTTTAAAAACGCCCATTTTTGGGGTTCCAAACATGATTAGCTACTGTAATCCTATATATACACTGCTCCTACATCCCATCTTTGACAGGTTGTAGAGGAGCAAGGTGCAGGTTGGAGAGAAGAGCAAGTAACAAGTGATTGGCGAACATGGATGTGATTATCGGCAATATCTTCAGGAATCTTGTTGATTTTACTGCGGAGATGAATCGATTGAGGTTTATCGTTCTGGAGAAGGAGCGAAAGTTTGAGGAGCAGCGCATTAGGCGTCAGCGCCTGCGAAGACGACGCCGTATGTGGATCCACCCCATCACGGCACAGAGACTAACCCGTGGTGTGTATTCCACACTGAACATGGAGCTTCAACAAAATCCAGAGAAGTTTTTTGCCTATCTGCGGATGAACAAAGAAAACTTTGATGATTTGCTGGAGCGTGTTGGAGACCAAATTAAAAAATCGGACACCTACTGTCGGTTCTCATATCTCCGCGGAGCGTCTCATGGTGATATAAGGTAAGCTATATGTATTGGATCTGTTTTCTTCAGCACACTTGTAATTTTATCATTCATTTAACATCACAGGACAACTAGGAAACCATATCAGTAGTCCAAAATTTAGTTATAAAACAGTGTTTCTCATTGATGTTCTTATTTTTGGTCTCTCCAATAGTTGTAGCTGAGTTCTGGTATGTAATGCTGTGTTTCTGAAATAATTAGTATTTTCGATTTTGTTTTCAGATTTCTGGCAACTGGCGAAACTCTGTCATCGCTCCATTTTCAATATCGGCTGGGAATCTCCACACTATCCGGGATAATAAAGTACACTTGTCGTGCTCTGTGGGATAGTTTGGTTGGAGAATTCCTTCCAGAGCCAACAACAGAGCGGTGGCTTGAAATAGCGGACCAGTTTTTATGCATCTGCCAGTTCCCCAATTGCCTGGGCGCCGTTGATGGAAAGCACATCCGCATTCAAAAGCCTAAAGGAACCGGATCTGAATTCTTTAACTATAAAAAATATTTCTCAGTCGTCCTGATGGCTATTGCAGATGCGCACTACAAGTTTATCGCGGTGGACATTGGGTCTTATGGACGGTCAAATGACTCTCAAGTCTTTAAACTATCTGCCATGGGCCGTAAACTGTATGGAAATAGTTTTCAGTTTCCCCCCCCAGGCCACTGCCTCAAACCTCAGGCCCACCGATGCCATTCGTGTGTGTAGGTGATGAGGCATTCCAGCTGTCCGAACACCTATTGAAGCCGTACGCCAGCAGAGGATTAACCCATACAAAGCGCATATTTAACTACCGCCTCACAAGAGCCAGACGGATGGTGGAGTGTGCCTTTGGCATTATGACAGCAAAATGGCGTGTCCTTTTGACTGCAATTAACTTGAAGACCGAGACTGTTGATGATGTTGTTAAAGCGTGCGTGGTCCTCCATAATTTTGTCCTAACCAAGGAACCGATTTCTATGGAGGACCACAATCAAGAAACAACTTTGCATGACTACAGCAACATTACCACTCGCAGTACAGTCGCGGTTTCAAGAATGAGGGACCAGTTTGCTCAATACTTTGTGTCACCGGAAGGTAGTGTTGACTGGCAGGATGACAGAGTGTGATAAATGTATTGTTTCTTTTAAAAATTTCTGTACCCACAATAAACCTTTAATAGTTTACTTGTCTACCTTCTTGTGTGTTTTCTACTGTAACCTTTTTGCCATAGTTGTGTCCATGGCTGTTTGTTTTAACAAAAGTATTTCACATTTTCTCCCAAAAAAGTGTACATCGTAGGCCGTGGTTCCCCAACTGCAGTCCTCAAGGCCCACCAACAGGTATTGTTTTCAGGATTTCCTTTGTATTGCTCAGGTGATAATTGCCTCACCTGAGCAATACAAAGGAAATCCTGAAAACCTGATATTTTTTTGGTGGGCCTTGAGGACTGCAGTTGGGGAACCCTGTTGTAGGGTATAACCTAACAAAGTACACAATTTTTGGAAAAAGATAATATACTTGACATACTACACAACCCGGGACACAACTTTGGCAAAAAGGTTACATTTATAAACCTTTTAGCCAAAGTTTGGTGTACCTGTATACCAAATTTTAAACTTAACATCCTATAAATAAAAGACAGACAACAATGTTAAACCAATGAACAATTTATTTAAAAATAAAAATTTAATATAATTTTTAGCAAAGTATGCCTTTTGGCACAATTTTTAACGTTTAAATAACCTTTTTGTTTTCATAAACTTTATTGTTTTTGTAACATTTTTTTTTTTTTTTCTTTTTATTTCAATTTTTTTTTTTAAAAAAAAATATAAAATCAATACTTACATACACTAGAGGTCAGTGTAGTGTGGGGTGGAAATACTGCTGGAGGGGCTGCAGGACACTTCGACCGTCGGAGTGTGGAGGGACGACCGGGATGGTGGTGGTGAAGGAACAGGAAGAGGTGAAGGGGTGGAAAGAGAAAAAGAATGGGAAGACAAGGCAGAACAGGTGGGTGGTGGTGGTGGAGTGGAGGGTTGGGCAGGAGGAGCAGATGACATGGAAGACAATTGGAAGGGGGAAGGAGTGTGGTACGTGGGAGGTGGCTGGTAGTGGGTAGGTTGCTGGTACTGGGGAGGTGACTGCAGTTGGGGAGGTTGTTGGAATTGGGGAGGTTGATGGACCTGGGGAGGTGGGTGGTATTGAATAGGAGGGGGAGGAGGGATGGCAGGTGGAGGGGGGGGGAGATGTACGGCGGCTGTAGGGGGGGGAGGTTGAGGAACGACTGGGGTGGATTGAGGATGGGAGAGAACCCGCACTAGAGCAGCGTGGCACGTGTGCATCACATACATCTGCTGGTCATAAGATAGCGGATCTATGCGCTCCGCAACCGACCGAAAAAAACTGTGGTTCGGGGATCCTCTTACCTCTGAACGCACAGTTTCCAGAAGTGTCTTTACCTCACCAACTAGTGAGGTTATCTGATTAACGCCTGCGGCAACTTGTTCAGATAGCACCTTAAGGCAGTTCTGGAAAGATGCGTTCATGTGTAAGAACTCGGGCGCATAGTTCTTTTCCTGACCCCTCTGACGCTGCCGCCCAGTACCCGCAGCTGTACTAGAGGTGGCAGGGTCAGAAGGGTGGGGTAAAGGGAATGCTATATCCTGACCAGCAGATTCATGTAATGCAGCCGGCCACGCTGCTCCAGCGCTGGTGGAGGGGACTGCGGGATCAACTGTGTGGGAAGGCTGGGAAGGTGCAGATGTGGATGGTCGGTCGAAGTGTCCCTCGGTGTCGGTCTCCTGAGGGATCGCTCTAGAAGGCGCCAACTCTGTGGGCTCCCGAGTGCTGGTCACCGTGCTGTGGAAGAAACAAAAACATAAAATTAATATACAGATGTGGAATGGCCCTGGCTGCAAAAAAAAAAAAGAGGTTAACATTTGATGTAAATATTTACCTTCTGGTGACCATGGTTTCCCGCAGGAACGCCAGAGCTCGTGCATATTTGTATTTGCTCCCGCCACCGCTTCACAATTCTCTCCCCTGAAACGAGAAAGCACACGTTGGTTACTATACAACATCAGGGTTTCACAAACTTCTGTCCTCGTGTCCCCCAGAGGTCATGTTTTCATTATTTCCATAGTGTTTCACAAAAGTAAATCATGAAAACATGAAGCGTGGGTGACACGAGGACAGAAGTTTTGTAAACACACCTTTACAGTCAGCAACATGAACTATACTTACGGAATTTAGTCTGGGACCTAGGATTGAGGTCCTCCCAGCGTTGCACCATTCCCGCTGCCACTTCCTCCCAGAGCCGTCGTGTTACAATTTAATCCGAATGCCGGCGGTCCCCCATGTTCCACAGCGGCTCCCTTTCACGGACCAGATCGATCATCAACTCGACATCTAATCCCTCCTCCGTGTCCGAGTCGGGAGCACGCTGTGAAGCCTGTGAAATTAAAAAAGAAAAAAAAGAAAATGATCAGACACATTGTTTTAAAATTTCAAAATTATACATGTTAAAATGGACAAATTACTGCACCAAAAATTTAGAGATAACCCGTTTTGTAAACATTAAAAATTATAGAAAATGCTACCAAAAATGTTAGATAGCTCAAAAATTTTAGTAAAAAAAAATTACATTTTCAGAAAAACCCCCCCAAAAAAAAATTAACGTGTAAATAAAAAAAAAAAAAAAAACTTACACGTTGAGAACCGCCGGCAGTCTCACGACGACTCGGGAGGCGCTGGGAGGAACCCTCTGTTGGCTCCCAGATCCGAGAGACTAAAAATGAAAATAAAAATTAGGATATTGCCATGTGTTGGCCGCTGTGTGAAGTATGTAATAAATGGTTTTCTATGTGTTGTGTGTAGTGTGATGTTGTGTTTCTGCGATTGATGCAGGATACTTACGAATTGTGAGCCCACTCCGGGTATCTCTCCACCCCGTCCTTCTTCCTCTGGGAGCTCCTCGTCATCTTGCGATTCCTGTTATTAAATAAGACAATCAAGACATATAGCCCACAGATGGTTTGTGGATAGAAAAAAACAAAAGATATTTTTACCGCAATTGCTGACGATGGGTAGGAGGGCTCCCAGAAGAAGATGTGTCCTGTTCTGGCTGTGGCTGGGAGGGAGGAGATGGCGATGCGGCTTGTGCTGCGGCCGCCGCTGCTGCTTCCGCCGCCGCCTCTTCTGCCAAGGCCGCCATTGCGGCAGCTGCAGCAGCTGTTTGACGGTCTCTGCTGTGGAAGAAAGAAACAAAAAGGGACAGTGAATATATTTCTATATTCCTTGTCCCTGGCTGAAAGAGAAAAACATGAAATTTTTTAGTGAAATGGGGGATGTAATATTTACTTTCTGCTGGCTTCCCTCCTTGCCCGCCTCTCCTCTCTTGTCTCTCTCCAGCCGCCGCCTCCGCCTCTTGTTGACGTCTTCTGCTGTTAAGTAAAAAGGGACTGTAAATTTACTATTCCTTGTCCATGGCTGAAAGAAAAACAACATGTAATTTAGAGCAAAATGGGGGATGTAATAGTTACTTTCTGCTTGCTATCCTCCTAGCTTGAAGGTCCTCTCCTCCCCTCTGCTCCACTTGGGCTTCAGCCGCTGCCGCCGCCTCTCGTTGAAGTCTTCTGCTGTTGAATAAGGACACAAAAAGGGACAGTGAATATATGTGCATTCCTTTGCCCTGGCTGAAAGAGAAAAACAAACATGTAATTTAGAGCAAAATGGGGGATGTAATAGTTACTTTCTGCTTGCTATCCTCCGCGCTTGGAGGTCCTCTCCTCCCCTCTGCTCCACTTGGGCTTCAGCCGCTGCCGCCGCCTCTCGTTGACGTCTTCTGCTGTAGAGTAAGGACACAAAAAGGGACAGTGAATATATGTGGATTCCTTGTCCCTGGCTGAAAGAGAAAAACAAACATGTAATTTTTAGGGACATGGGGGATGTCATTTACTTTCTACTGGCTTGCCTCCTTGCATCCAGGATCTCCTGCGCCCTTGCATCTCCAGAATCAATTCTTCTGCTGTGGAATTAACAGACAAAAAGGAATTGTGTTTATATGTATTGTTTGTCCCTGTTTTAAAATATAACATTCAAACATGGACATTATTCAGCTTTATGTTTTACCGAACACAACATGCAATCATTAATTGTAGCCATAAACAGTACCAGGGGAAACCGGATCCCTGGAAAAAAAAATATAAATACAGTACCAGGGTGAACCACCCGGTCCCCAAAAAAAAAAAAAAAAAAAGTAGATCAACATTATGATACTAAAAACATGCACATTTCAGATAGCAGCATGAGTAGAAAAACCGTCACAGGCCCCAAAAAAAAAACATTGCAAAAAAAAAAAGTGATCAACATTAGGATACTAAACACATGCAAATGTAAGATAGCAGCATGAGTACATAAACCGTCACAGGCCCCAAAAAAAAAACATTGAAAAAAAAAAAAAAGTAGATCAACATTAGGATAGTAAACACATGTGCATTTCAGATAGCATGATGAGTAGCAAAAGTATCACAGGGCCAAGAAAATGTTTTAAAAAAATCTAAAAAAAAAACATTCTAATAAAAAAAATGCACATTTCACATAGCATCATGAGTAGATAATAAACCGTCACAGCCCATAAAAAAAAAAATTAAACAAATACACAACATCAACATTAGGATAGTAAACACATGCACATTTCAGATAGCATGATGAGTAGCAAAAGCATCACAGGGCCAAGAAAATGTTTTAAAAAAATCTAAAAAAAAACATTCTGATAAAAAAAATGCACATTTCACATAGCATCATGAGTAGATAATAAACCGTCACAGCCCATAAAAAAAAAATAAAAACAAAAATACACAACATCAACATTAGGATAGTAAACACATGCACATTTCAGATAGCATGATGAGTAGCAAAAGCATCACAGGGCCAAGAAAATGTTTTAAAAAAATCTAAAAAAAAACATTGATAAAAAAAAAAATGCACATTTCACATAGCATCATGAGTAGATAATAAACCGTCACAGGCCACCAAAAAAATATTTAAAAACAATGAAACAGTACATCAACATTATGATACTAAAAACATGCACATTTCAGATAGTAGCAGGACAAGCAACCACATCACAGGCCCAAAAAATTTTTTTAAAAAAATTCAACATTATGATACACAAATACATCCACATTTCATATTGTCGCAGGGAGACCAAGCACATCACTGCAAAAAAACAGTACCAGTAGATCGACATTATCAATTAAACACATTCACAACAGTAGCAGGGGATACACAATAAGTTACCAAACATACGTATTTTAAACACTACCAGCGGGGACCCACCCCATCATCGGAAATTTAATTTCGTACAGTACCAGGGGAACCAATCCCCATCACAGAAAAGACATTAATTTTAAAATGTACAAGGGTGCCAAAAAAACCCAGTAGCTCACACAGCATTGATGACATATGCATTGTAAATTTTGGATTGGGGGGGTCATATTTACCGTCTGTTTTCCTGGCGCTCCATGGTGCGGATCCTGGCTGCGAGTCTCAAGTGGCTGCGTCGGTGGCTGCGTCGGTGGCTGCGAGTCTCCGGTGGCTGCGAGTCTCCGTGGCTGCGAGTCTCCGGTGGCTGCGAGTCTCCGGTGGCTGCGTCTCTTGCTGCGTCTCTTGGTGGTTGTGGCTTTGGGTCTTGTTCATGTGGATGTGTCTGATGTCCCACAAAATGCTTTTTTTTATGTTTGCTGAGGGGTGGTATCTGTCTGGTATCTGTTTGCTGTGGGCTGGTATCTCAATTAAAAAACTGGATGCGGCTACCGGATCCGGCTCTTGCCGGATGCGGCGCATTGCGGCGTCCATAGACTTTCATTGTAAAAAAAAACGGATGCGCGCATCCGGCGCTTCCGGCTTTATCGCCGCAGACAAAAAACGTGACATGCAACGATTTTTCCAGACGCCGGACGGCGACCAGACACCGCATCCGGCACAAACCGGACGCGCCGCAGGGAGATGCGGCGCCATGCGGCACTAATGTTACTCAATGGAAAAAAAAACCGCATCCGGCATTACATTACGCCGGATGCGGTTGCACAAAAAAAACGCCGGAGGGCGCCGTCAGGCGCAAAACGGATGTGTGAAAGAGGCCTTAGTCGGTCGATTATCGCAGCAAAATGTCATGAACAGTCATCCGTCTGGCATCCGATTTTCCTGGAAAGATGCGAGTTAGTCGCATCTGACCATAGTTGTAACATCCGATTTACATCCAACTTGCGAGATTTTCTCGCAGGCTTGCAAAACGGACATATAATGGATCCAAATGAATAGTATTTAAATCACAAAAGAAAGAATAGATATATACACATAGAAACACACATATATATATATATATATATATATATATATATAATGTCATTGTGACGTGTGTGTGTATATATACAGATATATATATATTTATAGTTCATAGACTTCTACATACTGTAATAGCCACTAATTCAATTACCGGCTTTTGTGAAAGACAGAACCCGACATGAAATGACACATGGTTTACATACAGTTAACCATGTCATTTCATGTAGTTTAATATATGGTTTTAACTTACAATTACATGAGTGTATGTGTGCAAAATTGCAGACATGTAGGGGTTAATGAAAGGTGTAAATTATTTTAAAAAAATGCATGGGCTCCCGCTGTATTTTCTCACCAGACAGACAAAGCAAGCGAGTGGGGGCAGATAATAATAGCCCAGGGAGGGTGCATTTATTTTGTGCCCCCCCTGGCTACTAACATCTGCCCCCAGACACCCCAGAAAAGACAAATCTATTATTAGATTGGCCCTTTCTGGCACTTTGCCCGTCTATTCCCATTGCCCTGTAGCAGTGGGAATGGGTTAATAAGGGGTTAAAGCCACCTTGCTATTGAAAGGTGACTTTAAGCCAGGTTAATAATTGAGAGCTGTCAATTAGACAACTATCAATTATTAATCCTATTGTATGAAAGAAAAATAAAACACACACACTTTAATAAAAAATAATTTTAATTAAATAAGCAAACAGTTTTTGATCATCTTTTATTTTCCTGCTAAAACCATTTCTTATAATAAAAATAAAATAAAAAAGCAAAATGATTCTTACCTATCCGATGCACAGTCAGGTCCCACGGTGTAATCCATCAGAAAGGGTTAACAGGTTACAGCTAGCAGCACAGCTAATGCTGCCTGCTGAGCTGTTACCCCCTGAATGAATAAGTTCCTCTCCCGGGGAAAGGAGAGAAAGTGATTAATGTGTGAAGCTTAATTGATTGCTTCCCACAGTAATCAGGTCACCCAGGGACTCCCTCTGACGTCACTGCTGCTGTGCGGTGTACCCGGGTGACCTGACCTGAACTGATTACTGTGGGAAGCTATCAATTAAGCTTCACACATTAATCACTTCCTCTTCTGTCGCCGGGAGAGGAACTTATTCATTCAGGGGTAACAGATCAGCAGGCAGCATTAGCTTTGCTGCTAGCTGTAACCTGTTAACCCTTTCTGTTATGATTTGGTAGCTGAGGAGAGCAGGCAAAAAAGGAAATACACCAGAGAGGTTGGAATCTATGGGATTGCAGTACCCTGACTAACCACCACAACTAAAGGCAGCCGTGGAGCGTACCTACGTTGGTCCTAGACGCCTCGTCACAGCCTGAGAAGCTAACTACACCTAAAGACAGAAAGAGGAAAACTATCTGCCCCGGAGCAGATCCCCAAAGAACAAAGAAAGCCCCCAAACATGTAATGGCGGTTACACAAGAGGAAAATACAGACACAGACAGAAAATAGTATGAGCAAACGTTGGGGCCCAAACTTCCTAAATAGAAAAGAATAGGAAGGACACTTACTGCAATCCCAAAAAACCCTGAAAAGTACCAACTCTACTAATTACAAAAACACCTGAGATCACACGACCTCTACCACCTAAATTAGTTCTCTGGTGTAACAAAACTAAACAGCAGCCACTGAAAAAACTGGAAAAGGCAAATGAACAAACAACAGTGGCTGAACTAAACTGAGAGGAGCACAAGCCCCCAGAGGGGACCCGGCAGACCCCCACAGAAGTGCAGGACAAAATGCAAAAAGCAAGCACAAAAAACTAAAATAAGAAAATGTCTTATCTGTTAGCAGAAGATGCAGGCACGAAACAGCAAGCTACAAAGTGAACAGGAATCAAAGATGAGACCAGAACAATTGATCACCGGCAACCCTGATGGGAGGGAACCTCCCTTATATAAGACCAGTCAGTAACACCTGATCGCCAATCTTCACAATCTTCATTGGATAGTTCAGTACTGTTTGTAACCACCAGAGGGAGCTTCTGCTCAGAATTCATTTCTAGCACATTCACAACACCTTTCTGATGGATTACAGCGTGGGACCTGACTGTGCATTGGATAGGTAAGAATCATTTTGCTTTTTTATTTTATTTACCCATTCGCCACCGCTACAGGTCAATGGGAATAGACGGGCAAAGTGCCAGAAAGGGCTAATCTAATTATAGATTTGCCTTTTCTGGGGTGTCTGGGGGCAGATGTTAGTAGCCAGGGGGGGCACAAAATAAATGCACCCTCCCTGGGCTATTATTATTTGCCCCCACTCGCTTGCTTTGTCTGGTGGAGAAAATACAGCGGGAGCCCACGCATTTTTTTTAACGAATTTACACCTTTCATTATAAAACGAAATGAAATGACATGGTTAACTGTATGTAAACCATGTGTCATTTCATGTCGGGTTCTGTCATTTCACAAAAGCCGGCAATTGAATTAGCGGCTATTACAGTATGTAGAAGTGTATGAACTATAAATATATGTATATACAGTACAGACCAAAAGTTTGGACACACCTTCTCATTCAAAGATTTTTCTGTATTTTCATGACTATGAAAATTGTAAATTTACACTGAAGGCATCAAAACTTTGAATTATCACATGTGGAATTATATACTTTACAAAAAAGTGTGAAGCAACTGAAAATATGTCTTATATTCTAGGTTCTTCAAAGTAGTCACCTTTGGCTTTGATTACTGCTTTGCACACAGAAAAGGTGAACGGATGGACTCTACATGCCTGGTTCCCACCGTGAAGCATGGAGGAGGTGGTGTGATGGTGTGGGAGTGCTTTGCTGGTGACACTGTTGGGTATTTATTCAAAATTGAAGCGGTGAGCGGTCCAGCTCACCCCAAACCATCTCGATTGGGTTCAGGTCTGGTGAGTGTGGAGGCCAGGTCATCTGGCATAGCACCCCAACACTCTCCTTCTTGGTCAAATAGCCCTTACACAGCCTGGAGGTGTTTGGGGTCATTGTCCTGTTTTTAAAATAAATGATGGTCCAACTAAACGCAAACCGGATGGAATAGCATGCTGCTGCGAGATGCTGTGGTAGCCATGCTGGTTCACTATGCCTTCAATTTTGAATAAATCCCCAACAGTGTCACCAGCAAAGCACCCCCACACCATCACACCACCCCTCCATGCTTCACGGTGGGAACCAGGCATGTAGAATCCATCCGTTCACCTTTTCTGCGTGCAAAGCAGTAATCAAAGCAAAAGGTGGCTATTGAAGAACCTAGAATATAAGACATATTTTCAGTTGTTTCACTCTTTTTTGTAAAGTGTAATGTATAATTCCACATGTGTTAATTCATAGTTTTTATGCTTTCAGTGTGAATGTACAATTTTCATAGTCATGAAAATACAGAAAAATCATTGAATGAGAAGGTGTGTCCAAAACTTTTGGTCTGTACGTATGTATGTATATATATATATAATATATAATATATATATTATATATTATGTATTCTATGTGTGTATATGTATTGATTCTATTCTTTATTAAAGCTGGCAGTGTGGTTTTACAGTATAGCCGGGGATGAATTGCCGGCTTTTCTAAAGGACACCGGTGCGATTTAATCGCAACTCACACGTGCGGTCCAGTTTGTAATCTGATTTTTCATCGCTCCCATAGACTTGCATTGGCGATAGTCGACCCACAATCGGTGACAATCGCAGCATGCTGCGATTGCACTCGCACGTTTAAAACGAACCACAAAAAATCTGATACTGGGAGCTGCTCCATAGATTAACATTGGTCCGACTGCAATGCGATATTTCATCGCATTGCAGTCGTCCGATTTTGTCGCCAGTGTGACCTCGGCCTAACCCTCAATGTGCTATCATAGTCTGCAGCATCACCAGACTTGTCTCTTATCGAGCACATCCGGGACATCACTGGTTGCAATACAGAAACCCAAATTGAACGACTAAGGCTACTTTCACACTTGCGTTTTTTTGCGATGCGTTTCAAGCGCACATGAATTGCATTAAAAAAACGCATGCAAACGCTGTAACTCGCATATATACATCACTGCGCATTGACCAAAAACCAGCTCTGTCTCTATCACCTTTATATCTACACTCCTCACAATGTTGCTTGTGTAGGGGGTGGTTTAAACAAGTGTGTAGACATTATTTACTCAAAAATCGCGTGCGCGCAAAAGCGCTGATGAGCGCATAGCCATGCGCACACCAGCGCACCCATAGACTGTAATGTTATTTTTTTGCGCAAAGCGTGCGCACACGCTTTTTTAAAGTGGTTGGGTGGAAAAAAAATGCAACATGTAGCATCTAGCACGTCTGGGCGCCCACCTGGAAAATGTGCAGCGCACGACAAACGCAGATGAACGCGTGCAAGCGCTAGACCCTGCGCCCGCCATGTTAAAGATAGGGGAACATTGCGCTTGCGACCGATAGCGCATGATGCGCTGCGCAAAAAAACGCAAGTGTGAAAGTAGCCTTAGGCCTCTTTCACATTTCCGGCGGGCGCCTGGCGGCGCCCCCGGCATTTTGCCGCAGCGCCGCATCTGAAAATCTGATGCGCCGCATGCGGCTTTTTTCGCATTGACATGCATTAGCGCCGGATGGCGCCGCATGTCAATGCGTTGCATGCGGTTTTGTCCGGATGCGGCGCAAATGTACATTGGGCGTCCGGAAAAAACGCTGCATGTAACGTTTTTTGTTTTTGCCGGATGGTTTCTTACTCTCCAAGCATCAAAAACCATCCGGCAAAAAACCGCATTTTGGCCGCCGGAAGTGTGAAAGGTTTTCACATGCGGCGGCTGCGGGCGCCCGCCGGAAATGTGAAAGAGGCCTTACAGCTGTTTTGTGTGAGTACACACCGTCACTATTAAAGAATAAACTGATATGTAAAAAATAAAAAAGCACACAATTTGAATTACCCACTTTTCCTCAATAAAAATAGAAATAAAAAAAAATTAAACAAATATTCGGTATTGCTGCATTTGAAAAATTCTGCTCTATCAAAATATAAAATTATTTAACCCTAGAGTAAATGCTCTCATGAAAAAAATGTTGAAACCCCAGAGTCAACATTTTTTGGGTCTCTGCACCAATGCAAAAACACAATACAAAGTGAGCGAAACATCGCTGGTGGAAAATTGTGCCAATGGAAACTACAGGTCAGCATGTAAAAAGCCAAAGCACCACCAAGCTCAATCTACAGAAACATAAAGTTAGGAATCTCATAAAATGGTGACACAAACCAATTTTTTTTTAAATAAATTTGGATTTTTTTTTTCACCACGTAAATAAAGAATAGGGCCACGTTTATTTACTCCATAATTGTACAGACCTGAAGAGTCATGTTTGTCAACACCATAAAAACAAAAAACATACAACAATGGCAGAGTTGCATTTTATTTTTCATGATTTCACCCAAGTTGGAGTTCTTTTCTAATTTTTCAGTACATTATGTGGTTAAATGAACGATGTCAATCAAAATGATAGCTTATTCCACAGAAAAAAGCAAGGCCTCCTGGCTATGTATATTAAAAAAGAGTTATTTGGAAGAAGACAGGAAAAAAAAATTAAAAGCAAAATGAAACTTTGCTCGATCGAGAAGGGGTTAAACATGCAAAGATATGAAATATGTAACTTTTTATTACTATTATTTTCTAGATTGTCCTATTTACATTGTGAGAAAAGAGGTGTGATTTAAACTTTTATATATTTGGTGTTTTTTTTATATTTTCTAAAAATATTTAAAACTTTTTTTTGTACATCTTTTATTAGTCTCCCTTGGGAACTTGAACCTGCAATCACAGTGCATGGAAATGAGACTGCACTTAGATGTCATCCGAGTGCAGTCCGATATTTCCATGGACTCATTGGTTTTCATGGCCGAGTGTGGTCCGAATGTCGAATCAAACTCAAAAATGCAGTGATCTTTTTCTTCGGACAGGCTATGTCTGATAAAAAAAATCAGACATATGCACGGCCCCATAGATTACCGTTGGTCCTAGTCACCGATGTTTTGTCGGATTGCACTCAGTCCAATAATACGGCCGCCTGCAAGAGACCTTAGTCACAACAAAATAAAAGAAGCTTCAAAACTGATTGCACCAGAAGAAAAGTACTTGTATGAAGCCAAGGAAAAGGAGACAGACTAATAAGTCAAGCTTGCCGTGTGCTTACTCCACCCAGTATGGATTGATTGACATCCCTGAGGCAAGGCACATTGTTCCAAGCCTTCTTGACATCCGGCGCTGTTGCCTGCTTTTGGTACATGCACGTTGACGCAAGGGGGGAATAACCTTTTTATGCAGTTTGACAGTGAAGACAAGAAAGGCTTGTGATGCGTACCATACCTGCAAGGTCTTCAGTGAAGCCATATTGGGTAGACTATGGTTGTGTCAAGTTTGACTTCAATGCAGGGTCAGACTGGCCAGGCGGGGTGTCAGGGAAATCCCGGTGGGCCCTTGCTTTGGATGAGAGAGACTGAGGAAAGAAAAAAAAAACACCCTGGTTTTTAGGGGCACTGACCCTAAGTATAGGCAGTGTATTTACAGGGGAGCGAGCACGAAAGTTCATTACCTGAACCGCCGCATTGCACGTCACGATGAACGTTGACTTTGGTGCGTATAACGTCACTATCATGCGCCACCTGCGACGGGTGCACTCCTGACAGCCATGTGTGGCCATTTTAACCCCTTCACCCCCAAGGGTGGTTTGCACGTTAATGACCGGGCCAATTTTTACAATTCTGACCACTGTCTCTTTATGAGGTTATAACTCTGGAACGCTTCAACGGATCTTCGCGATTCTGAGATTGTTTTCTCGTGACATATTGTACTTCACGTTAGTGGTAAAATTTCTTCGATATACCTTGCGTTTATTTTTGAAAAAAAACGCAAATATGGCGAAAATTTTGAAAATTTTGCAATTTTCAAACTTTGAATTTTTTTTCCCTTAAAACAGAGAATATGTCACACAAAATAGTTAATAAATAACATTTCCCACATGTCTACTTTACATCAGCACAATTTTGGAACCAAAATTTTTTTTTGTTAGGAAATTATAAGGGTTAAAAGTTGACCAGTGATTTCTCATTTTTACAACAAAATTTACAAAGCCATTTTTTTAGAGACCACCTCACATTTGAAGTCACTTTGAGGGGTCTATATGGCAGAAAATACCCAAAAGTGACACCATTCTAAAAACTGCACCCCTCAAGGTACTCAAAACCACATTCAAGAAGATTAATAACCCTTCAGGTGCTTCACAGGAGCTGAAGCAATGTGGAAGGAAAAAATTAATATTTAACTTTTTAGCCACAAAAATGATCTTTTACAAACGTTTTTTTATTTTCACAAGGGTAAAAGGAGAAAATGGGCAGATAAAGTTGTTGTGCAATTTCTCCTGAGTACGCCAATACCCCATATGTGGGGGAAAACCACTGTTTGGGCACACGGCAGAGCTCGTAAGGGAAGGAGCGCCGTTTGACTTTTTCAAACTAAAATTGGCTGGAATTGAGATTAGACGCCATGTCGCGTTTGGAGAGCCCCTGATATGCCTAAACAGTGGAAACCCCCCACAAGTGACACCATTTTGGAAACTAGACCCCCTAAGGAACTTATCTAGATCTGTTTTGAGCACTTTGAACCCAAAGTGTTTCACAAAAGTTTATAATGCCTGGGTGTGAAAAAAAAAAAAACAATTTTCCACAAAAATGATTTTTTAGTCCCAAATTTTTGATTTTTTCCAAGGAAATTGGACCCCAAAAGTTGTTTTCCAATTTGTCCTGAGTACGCTGATACCCCATATGAGGGGGTGGGACACTGTTTGGGCGCACGGCAGGGCTTGGAAAGGAAGCAGTAACGTTTTGGAATGCAAACATTGATAGGGGTCATGTTCCATTTGTAGTGCCCCAGATGAGCCTAAACAGTGGAAACCCCCCACAAGTGACCCCATTTTGGAAGCTAGACCCCCTAAGGAACTTATCTAGATCTTTGGTGAGCACTTTGAACCCCCAAGTGCTTCACACAAGTTTATAATGCCCGAGCATGAAAATAAAAAATCCTATTTTTTTCCCACAAAAATTATCTCTTAGTCACTAATTTTTTATTTTCCCAAGGGTAACAGGAGAAATTGGACCACAAAATTTGTTGTCCAATTTGTCCTGAGTACGCTGATACCCCATATGTGGGGGGGAACCACTGTTTGGGCGCATGGCAGAGCTCGGAATGGAAGGACCACCATTTGACTTTTTCCAACCACAATTGGCTGGAATTGAGATTGGACGCCATGTTGCATTTGGAGAGCCCCTGCTGTGCCTAAACAGTGGAAACCCCCCACAAGTGCCCCCATTTGGGAAACTAGACCCCCTAAGGAACTTATCTAGATCTTTGGTGAGCAATTTGAACCCCCAAGTGCTTCACACAAGTTTATAACGTAGAGCCGTAAAATTAAAAAATCATATTTTTTCCACAAAATTGATTTTTTCACCCCAATTTTTATTTTCCCAAGGGTAACAAGACTCCAAAAAGTTATTGTGCAATTTGTCCTGAGTGCGCTGATACCCCATATGTGGGAGTAAACCACTGTTTGGGTGCATGGCAGAGTTTGGAAGGGAAGGAGCGCCGTTTGACTTTTTCAACGCAGAATTAGCTGGATGCCATGTTGTGTTTGGAGAGCTCCTGATATGCCTAAACAGTGGAAACCCCCCACAAATGACACCATTTTGGAAACTAGACCCTCAAGGAACTTATCTAGATTGTGGTGAGCAATTTGAACCCCAAAGTGCTTCACAAAGTTTATAACGTACAGCCGTAAAATTAAAAAATCCTTTTTTTTTTTTACAAAAATGATTTTTTCGCCCCAATTTTTATTTTCCAAGGGTAACAGAGAATGACCCCAAAAGTTGTTGTCCAATTTGTCCTGAGTTGGCTGATACCCATATGTGGGAGAAAACTACTGTATGGGCGCACGTGGGGTTCAGAAGGGAAGGAGTGCGTTTTTTTGCAGACTTGAGAATGTTGGCGGATCATGTCGTTGGAGAGCCCTGATGCGCCTAAACAGTGGAAACCCCCCACAAGTGACCCATTTTGGAAAATAGACCCCCAAGGAACTTATCTAGAAGTGTGGTGAGCGCTATGAAGCTCCAAGTGCTTCACAGAAGTTTTATAACTACAGCCGTAAAAATAAAAAATCATTTTTTTTTTTACAAAAATGATTTTGTCGCCCCAAGTTTTTTATTTTCCAAGGGTAACAGTAGAAATAGGACAAATTGCCAATAACTTTGTGGTCCAGAGTACGCTGATACCCCATATGTGGGGAAACTACTGTTTGGCGCATGCGAGGCTCAGAAGGAAGGAGCACGTTTTGACTTTTCAACGCAAAATTGGCTGGAAGTCTGGATCGACGCATGTCACATATGGAGAGCCCCTGATGTGCCTAAACAGCGGAAACCCCCCAATTCTAACTCCAACCCTAACCCCAACACACCCCTAACCCTAGTCCCAACCCTAACCACAAACCTAACCCTAACACACCCCTAACCGTAATCCCAACCCTAATCCTAATCCTAACGTTAGCGCCAACCCTAACCCTAACTTTAGCCGCAACCCTAACGGGAAAATGGAAATAAATACATTTTTTTAATTTTATTATTTTTCCCTAACTAAGGGGGTGATAAAGGGGGGTTTGATTTACTATTTATAGCGGGTTTTTATGATTGGCAGCTGTCACGCTAAAAGACGCTTTTTATTGCAAAAAATAGTTTTTTGCATCACCACATTTTGAGAGCTATAATTTTTGCATATTTTGGCCCACAGAGTCATGTGAGGTCTTATTTTTTGCGGGACGAGGTGACGTTTTTATTGGTACCATTTTTGAGCACGTGACTTTTTTGATCGCTTTTTATTTCGATTTTTGGGAGGTTAGAATGAACAAAAATCAGCAATTCATGAATTTCTTTGTGGGAGGCGTTTGTACCGTTCCGCGTGTGGTAAAATTGATAAAGCAGTTTTATTCTTCGGGTCAGTACGATTACGGCGATACCTCATTTATATCATTTTTTTATGTTTTGGCGCTTTTATAGAATGAAAACAATTTTATATAAAAAATTATTATTTTTGCATCGCTTTATTCTGCGAGCTATAACTTTTTTATTTTTTTGCTGATGATGCTGTATGATGGCTCGTTTTTTGCGAGACAAGATGACGTTTTCAGCGGTACCATGTTTATTTATATCCGTCTTTTTGATCGCGTGTTATTCCACTTTTTGTTCAGCGGTATGATGATAAAGCATTGATTTTTTGCTTCGTTTTTTTTTTTTTTTTAAGGGGTTCATTAAAGGGGTTAACTAGTGGGACAGTTTTATAGGGGGGGTCGTTACGGACGCGGCGATACCAAATATGTGTACTTTTATTGTTTTGGTTTTTTTATTTACAGGAAAGAATGAATTTATTGGGGAATATTTTTTTTTTTTTTATGATTTTTTTTACCACTTTTTATTTTTATTTTTTTTTACTTTTATACTTTGTCCCAGGGTGGGACATCACTGTATTTTAGCAGATCGCTGGTGTGACAGTGTGCACAGCACTCTGTCACACCAGCGATCGCTCTGGCACTGCTGCAGGCTTCCCCAGCGCCTGCTCTCAGCAGGCACTGAGGAAGCCGCCTCCCTGCAGGACCCCGGCGCCATCTTGGATCCGGGGACCTGGAGGGAGGACGGACCCTCGGAACAGCGCGACACATTGAGCTGCTCTGAGGGTCTCAGGGGAGCGCGCAGGGAGCCCCCTGCCTGCGCGATCCTCCCCTGTGCCCCGGGTACACCGCGATCATGTTTGATCGCGGTGTGCCAGGGGTTAATGTGCCGGGAGCGGTCCGTGACCGCTCCTGACACACAGTCACGGGTGTCAGCTGTGATAATCAGCTGACACCCGGCGGCGATCAGCTGCGCTCCCCCCGGGAGCGCAGCTGATCGCCCATGACGTACTATTCCGTCCATGGGTCACATGGACGGAATAGTACATCTAATGGCAGAGAGGGGTTAACATGAGCGTGATGTGGAGGCTCAAACCAAAAATCAAAATTTTTGGGGGCCAAAAAATTAGGGGGGCAAACAAAAAAACTAAAAAAAGGGGGAAAAAAAAAGGGGGGGCCCCCAAAAAAAGGGGGGGATAAAAAATTTTTTGGGCAAAATCAAATAAAAACTTTGGGGGGCCCAAAAATTTTAAAAAACCGGGGCCCCGGGGTTTAAAAAAAGGAAACATTACGGGGGGTAAAAAACCCCAAAAAAAATTTTTTCCCCCTTTTTTCAGGGAAACAAAAAAGCATTTTTTTTTTTTTAATTCCCTGCACCCATCTTTAATGAAAAAAAAAGAAATTTAAAAAAATTTTTCAATTTTAAAAAAAAAAATCTGAAGACACCCTGGTCATAAGTCTTAAGCCGGTGATTGGTGTCTAAAATTTTTTGGGGTAACTTTTTTAATTTTTAACCCCAAAAAACCCTTTTAAAGTTTAAAAAACCCCCCTTTTTACAACCCCGTTAGGGGGCGCACAGAGGGTGCAGGGGCCCCTCTGTTTTTATTGTGCTCCACTATAACGGGGATAAGAAAAATGGGTAAACTTTTAGCCCGTAGCTGTAGGGGGGTTTGGGCCCCCCGGGGCAATTTTCCCCCCTTTGGGGCCCCGGGCTCCCAGTCTACCCTGTTTTATTTTATTCTCCATAAATTTACTCCAGGTTTTCACATGGCAAACCATTTAACAAAAAAGTATAAAAAAATTTTTTGAAATACAAAATTAACCCCTTTTACAAATGAAAAAAATGAAAACCTTGGTTTAAAAGGTATGCCTTTTTCCCGTATTGGGTTTACTGGCTTTTCCATGTAAGGCGGGCAGGACCCGGACACCCAAAAAAAACCTGAAAGGGGCGTTTTAGGATATCATTCCTTTACTATAATGCCCGGGAAAAAACCCCTTTTTTCTACTGCACTTAAGTTTTGGATTTAAAGTTTGCCTGGCGCCAGAAACCTTTTTTTCCCTTTTGACGGGTTTTTTTAAAACCCCCCCAAGAGTTCGTTTTTTTTCTCTGCCAAAAAGCGGAACTAGCCCCAAAAACCCACAAAACATTGGGTGCAAATAAAGGGACAAATTTAGCAAGAAATTTAAAAATTATCAAAAAAAAAACCCCCGACCCCTTTAAACCCCAAAAAAATTTTTTTTCACCCGTGTATAATTAAAAAGGCCCGGGGAAAAAATTTTTGTATTGCCTATGTCTCTAAAACTTCTGCGGGTTTTTTTCCCCCCTGAATAGAGAAAAACCCGTAATCATTTTTTTTTTTGGAAAATTTTTACAATGACCCGGCGAAAAGGAAAAACTTTACACTATTTACTGCTACAACCCCCCTTTTTTTTAAAAAAGCCTTTGTTGTGGTTTTTTGTGGCTCTTTTACCCAAAATGAAAAATTTAGTAAAATTTGGGAAAAAATTTTTTTTTTCAAAAAGGAATATTTTTCCCAAAAAATTTAATTTCAAAGCAAAAATACCCGTGTTCAGATTTTCAGGCCTTTTTACTTTTAAAAACCCATGGGGCCCTTTTTAAAAATAAAAACGACAGCCCCGCATTTGTAGGGATCGTTTTTTGGGGCCCCTTTTTCCAATTATCCCGGGGGATCTACAAAATTTTAAAAAAAACAATAAGCTTTTTCCAATTATAATTTTTTTAAATTTTTGTTTTCCCCAAATTTAAAAGTTTTTTTTTTTTAAATTTTAGCTTTTTTTTTGATTAAAACCCAAAATTTCGTCCGAGGTTTTGGGGAATTTTTGGGGTGCGTTTTCCCCAAAAAGGGGGGGGAAGGCCCCAAAAACCGTATTCCCCCCTTTTAAGCCAGATTTTCAGCCCCTTTTTTAGGGGGAAAGTCCCCCCTCAGCTTAAACGGGGGCAGTACGGGGGGGCGGCGGGGGTGGGGGAGTGAGGGGGTCCGATCTACCCCCCCTCCCCCGGGGGGGGTCTCGCCCCCCCGCTTTTCCCCAAAAACCCCACCCTTCCCGCGCAGCACAGGGGCCCCCCATTAAAACCCCCCTTTATGCCCCGCCATTTTGAACCCAAATTTACCTGGGAATTTTTTCAATTTGACCTGGGGCCCTTTTGAGGGAAAACCAGGGAAAACCCTTTTTCGGATCTTTGGATTTAGATTTTTTTTTTGGGCAAATTTTGGGGGGTTTTTTTTGGGAAAAAGAGGCGAAAATTTTTTCTTTTTTGTGAAAAAAAAGGAACTTTTTTGGGCCAAAAATTTTTTTAAAAATTTGCCCTTTTTAAATCTTGAATTTTTTTTTCTGTTAAAAAAGAGAGTTATGGACACAAAAAAAGTTAAAAATAAAATTTCCCCCATGTCTTTCTTTACTCCACAAATTTTTGGGGAAAAACATTTTTTTTTTTTTTAGGGAAATTTTAAGGTTAAAAGTTAACCCCGATTTTCCCTTTTTCAGCAAAAAATTTTTTAAAAAAATTTTTTTTTGGGGCCACCCACATTTGAATCACTTTAGGGTCATAAGGGAAAAAATCCCCCAAAAAACCATTATAAAAACGCACCCCTCAACTCTCAAAACTACATTCAAAAGAATTTTTCCCCTTTTGGGGGGTTCACAGGGAAATAAAACAACATTGGGAAGGGAAAAAAAAAACATTTTTTAATTTTTTTAACAAAAATTTTTTTTTTTTGCATCAATTTTTTTTTTTTTTGCTGGGGAACAGGGTAAAA
>JARQOD010004758.1:0-52517 GCA_033576555.1 Oophaga sylvatica
TGCCGACCCTCCCACTGCGTTAGGTGACTTTATTAACTACTGCATCCGTATTGATGCTCGCCTGACTGAACGCAGGCAAGAGAGATGGTTCGAAAGCAATCGCACTAACCTTTTCCTACCTTCCTCCCCAGCTAAGGAACCTTTGAGTAGGATCACACGGGAACCTGAACCTGAACCCATGCAGGTAGACTCTTTACAAAGACGGGTTAGTGATGCACGCAAGGAACATCGTTTTAAGGAAAATCTATGTTTCTATTGTGGTAAGTCAGGGCACTTCATTATAAACTGCCCAGCCGTTCTCGTAAGACTACTGCAGCACTCATTCACTGTGAGTGTTGCGAGAGGAGATCTGTCAGGTCAGAGCCTCAGGCTCTAGAGAGATCTGCAGCAACAGATATTGATTTCTCGGACTTAAACTCCGTTACTTCTGAGGACGATGACTGTGTAAACGCTGCAATTTTTCAAGTTTCCTCAGCGGTGTCCCAGCTGAGTTGTAGGAAAAACAATTCTCATTGCTTCCTTTCCATCAAACTCTGGGTTAACTCAGTCTGGGTGTCTAGCTCTGCTATGATCGACTCAGGGGCAAGTGGGAATTTTATGGATGTCTCCTTTGCTCTGAAACAGGGGATACGTTCAGTGAAGAAGGCTACTCCATTACAGATGGAAACTGTGGATGGCTCCCTGCTGACCTCTGGACCAGTGGATCAGGAAACGGAGCCTTTAAGGGTCCTTATGGGTAAAGATCATCAAGAGAAACTGTCCTTTATGCTTATCTCTTCTCCCCACTTTCCCATTATTCTAGGGCTACCATGGCTGCAGGCTCAGAACCCTACCATTAACTGGGAGACCAAGGAATTACACTTTCCAGAGAAACAGATGAGTCCAGAAGTTTCAGCTTGCTCTGTTCCTAAAGGAACCATGTCAGTCCTGAACTACCAGCTGTATACCAGGACTATGTGGATTTATGTGACAAGAAGAACGCTGACCAGCTTCCCCTCACCGTCCATATGATTGTCCAATTGAATTATTGCCTGGAGCAGAGATACCTTTTGGTAAGATCTACCCCCTGGCGGGGCCTGAGCTAAAGGCTTTAAAGGATTACATAGACGAAAATCTAGCCAAGGGCTTCATACGCCCCTCTTCATCTCCTGCAGGTGCACCCATCTTCTTTGTGAAGAAGAAAGATGGATCTCTGAGACCCTGCGTAGACTATAGGGAACTCAATAAGGTTACTATTAGAAACCGTTATCCATTGCCTTTAATCCCTGAGTTATTGGAGAGAGTGCGGCATGCCAAAATTTTCTCTAAATTGGATCTCCGTGGGGCCTATAACTTGGTCCGTATTAGACCTGGGGATGAGTGGAAGACTGCATTCAGGTCACGCTATGGGCACTTTGAATATCTAGTTATGCCTTTTGGTCTGAGTACCGCCCCAGCCACTTTCCAACACTTGGTGAATGACATCTTCAGGGATCTCCTAGATACATTCGTGGTGATTTATTTGGATGATATTCTAATTTTTTCTAATTCCACAGAGGAACATCATGGACATGTGAGAATGGTCTTGGAACGTCTAAGACAAAACCATCTTTACATCAAACTTGAAAAGTGTGAATTCCATAGGACCGAAATTCAATTTCTGGGGTATGTACTGTCTACACAAGGAATTAGTATGGATGGAAGCAAGACCCAAGCCATCAAGGATTGGCCAAGTCCTAGAAATGTGAAGGAGGTGCAGCGCTTCATCGGGTTTGCCAACTTCTATAGACGTTTCATTAGGAATTTCTCTGAGGTAGTGTCACCTATCACCCAACTTACCCGGAAAGAGTCTAGGTTCTCCTGGACTCCCCAAGCCCAGGAAGCATTTTCCCGTCTGAAAGATAAATTTTCCACTGCACCTATCTTGGTACATCCCAACCCCGAACTTGCCTTCATAATAGAGGTGGATGCTTCAGATTGTGCCGTTGGAGCTATACTCTCTCAAAGAACAGGTGAGAAGAATGTCTTGCATCCCTGTGCCTTCTTTTCCCAGCAGTTGTCTTCGGCTGAGAGGAACTACGATGTGGGCAATAGAGAGTTGTTGGCCATTATTGCCGCCTTCAAAGAATGGAGACACCTTCTTCAGGGAGCTGCACAACAAATAGTCGTCCTGACAGACCATCGCAACCTTGAATTTATCAGGTCGGCTAAATGCCTGACTCCTCGCCAGGCTCGCTGGAATCTTTTCTTAAACCAATTTAATTTTGTTATTTCTTATAGACCAGGATCACGCAATGGAAAGGCTGATGCACTCTCTAGGATTCATTCAGCAGAGACCCGTCCACTTGCTCCTCCTAAGACTATTCTTCCTGACTCTAGATTCCTGGGAGTGATTCATAATCAAGACCTACTTAAGGACATCAAGGAAGCATACCATGCGGATTCCTTGTTGGCACAACCCCCAAGGGACGTAAGTCTTGTCTTTAAGAATGGTGTGTGGATTCTGGGACAACGTCTGTATATTCCTGAAACAGTCAGATTGAGAGTATTGCAACTTATTCACGATTCCAAGATAGCTGGGCATAGAGGAATTCTAAAAACACAGGAATTTCTTTCTCGTTTCTTTTGGTGGCCCACTTGCAGGAAGGATGTTCTAAACTATGTCACTTCATATGAAGTCTGTGCAAGATGCAAAACACCTCGCTCCTCACCAACTGGTCTGTTGCAACCTCTTCCCACCCCGTCCCGCCCGTGGGGATCCATTTCTATGGACTTCATTGTGGAGTTACCAACCTCTCAAGGGAAGAACACCATTCTAGTGGTGGTTGACCGTCTAACAAAAGCAGCTCATTTTATCCCTTGTGTCGGCTTACCCACTGCAAAACAGACATCAGATTTGATGATTAAAGATGTGTTTCGCTTACATGGAGTACCGGATGAGGTTATTTCGGATCGAGGGGTGCAATTCACTTCTAGATTTTGGCAAAATTTCTGTGCAGCATTGGACATTAAAGTAAACCTTTCTTCTGCTTTTCATCCCCAGACTAATGGACAGACCGAACTAACCAATCAAACCCTGGAGCAGTATCTTCGCTGCTTTATCTGCCACCTACAGGATGATTGGGTGGATCTACTTCCATTAGCTGAGTTCTCTTATAACAACTCTCAGAGTGCCTCCACTAAGCAGTCTCCTTTTTACTCCAATCTAGGTTATCATCCTAACATTCTACCACAATTTCCCATAGAAACGCCTTTACCAGCAGTGGCGGAAAGAATCACGTCTTTACAGAAGAATATGGATCTTCTAAAAGAGAATCTGGAATCGGCTCAGGAAAGGTACAAGAAAGCAGCAGATAAATTTCGTAAACCTGCACCAGCTTTCAAGGTAGGAGACCTGGTCTGGCTGTCAACCAGAAATCTTAAGTTAAGGATTCCATCATCTAAGTTGGGACATAAGTACATTGGACCCTATAAAATCAGTAAGATTATAAGTGCCGTTGCTTGTCGTCTTCAACTGCCCAGAACTATGAGAATCCACCCTGTCTTTCATGTATCCCTACTAAAGGCTGCAACACCCAATACGTTTCCTGGACGTTCTTCTCCTTGCCCTGACCCAGTGCTAGTCGATGGTCAGGAAGAATTTGTGGTGGAAAGGATTCTGGATTCCAGGTTATATAGAAATCAGTTACAATATTTGATTAAATGGCAAGGCTACCCAGTGGAGGACAACTCATGGGAACCAGTTAATAACGTTAATGCTCCTCGTTTGCTCCGCCAGTTTCATCAGAGGTACCCAGACAAGCCTGGTCTGAGGCCATCCGGAGGTTGTCCCTAAGGGGGGAGTAATGTAAGGTTCTTTATATATGTTCTTGAAACTCAGTTTTTCCGTCAGCCATTTTGCTTTCTGTCTTGCTGCAGCTATCTTGCCCTCAGTCAATATGGAGTTTTCAGCTTTCATGTTCCCGCCCTGATTCTCTCCCTCTTGCTTCTTAAGCAGCCACAGCTGAGCAATCAGTGCTTCTGAATCTAGCCTGCAGTGAACCTGTGACCTGACTCCTGGAAGCCTTGGACTATGTACTCCAGCTATTCCTACTGAGGAACTCTGAACACTTGTGGACTCTGGAACCCTGCTCTTTGAAAGATCCACGTTTGCATGGACTTACGGTAACAGAGAAGAAGATCCTGAACCTGTTGTGGAGAGTGATTGCTGAGCTTAAGTTACTCTGGCCTGCTGTGTCTCCTGCTTCTGTATCTGCAAACTGTGTGACTATTTTTGCCACTTGTATGAAGTAATACAAGACCTTCTATATCAAACCTTTGTCTCATGTATTTTCATCGCACCCAAGCACAAGACGCTATATGAACTGTACTACATACATTACAAGATTCAGAAGCACTGATTGCTCAGCTGTGGCTGCTTAAGAAGCAAGAGGGAGAGAATCAGGGCGGGAACATGAAAGCTGAAAACTCCATATTGACTGAGGGCAAGATAGCTGCAGCAAGACAGAAAGCAAAATGGCTGACGGAAAAACTGAGTTTCAAGAACATATACAAAGAACCTTACAGACTGCGTGCAAGGGTTAATGAGAGTAAGTCTGCTTTGTCAGCTCCAGGTTTTGAGAAGGAATGTATTGACATTGCAGAGTCGATGGAAATTGGAGCAATGGCACCTCACTCTCGGGAAAAAGAACGCAGATTTGCTCAAGGTTTGTGTTTCTACTGTGGTAAATCTGAGCATTTCATTAAGAACTGTGCGCTCCGAATGAATAAAGAAAAAAAAAATTAGGTCAGTGTCGCCCGCATAGCTTGTTTAAACAATAAAGGTGTCTTTCTTTCTGCTACCACTGCTGGTGAGGAGGAATTAATGGAGTTTCGGGTATTTGTGGATTGTGGTTCAACTCTCAATGTGATTGATGGGAAATTTTTGGAAAAACTAAAATTAAAACCCAAACTTCTGTCTTCTATTAATGTGGTGTCTGTGGATGGCTCTCCCTTGAAAAATGTTACTCACCATATCTGTGAATTTCCTCTTACTATTAATGGTGTTCATCAAGAGAATTTGGATTTGGTAGTTTTGAATAATTTGCCCTCACCGGTGATTTTGGGGTTACCCTGGTTAAAATTGCACAATCCGCAACTGGATTGGTCTACCAATGAAATTAAGTCCTGGAGTCCTAAGTGTTATGACAAGTGTTGTAACGGGCGTATTGCTGCTGTATTTAAGGGGGAGTTACCTGTACCTATTCAGGATTTTTGGAAAGTTTTTTCTGATAAAGAATCGCAGGTATTGCCTCCTCATAGAGAATATGATTGTGCAATTGAATTTGTCCCTGGAGCGACTCTTCCTAAAAGTCGTTTATTTAATTTGACTATTCCTGAGAGAAAGGCTTTGGAGGAATACATACAGACAAGCTTGGCCGCCGGTCACATTAGGCCTTCCAAATCTCCTGTGGTGGTTGGATTTTTTTTTGTTAAAAAAAAGGACGGCGGTTTACGGCCTTGTCTAGACTTTCGTGAGATTAATAAGATTACTGTACGCAATCCTTACCCACTGCCATTGATTCCTGATTTGTTTAATCAGTTAGTGGGGGCCAAGTGGTTCTCGAAAATTGATCTTCGAGGGGCATACAATTTGTTGCGCATGAAGGAGGGGGATGAATGGAAGACTGCGTTTAACACTCCACTGGGTCATTTTGAGAATCTGGTCATGCCTTTTGGACTTTCCAGTGCTCCGGCATTTTTTCAGAATCTTATTAATGACATCCTTAGACCTTTGATCGGCAGAAGTGTGGTTGTGTATTTGGATGACATTTTGATTTATTCACCGGATTTGGAGTCTCATTGGAGGAGTGTGCGTGAAGTATTACAGTTACTGAGTGATAATTCACTTTTTACCAAACTAGAAAAATGTGAGTTCGCTGAACAGAGACTTAGTTTTTTGGGCTACATTGTCTCCAGTGAAGGTTTTGAGATGGACCCTGTGAAAGTGCAAGCTGTGCAGGATTGGCCTAGACCTATTGGTGTGAAATCAATACAGAGGTTTTTGGGGTTCGCCAATTATTCTAGAAAATTCATAAAAAAATTTTCTGTGATTGCCAAACCTCTGACCGATCTCACCAGGAAAGGTGCTGATGCGGTTCAGTGGACTACTGAGGCCATTGAGGCTTTTGTGTTGCTAAAGGAGAGGTTCAGCTCTGCTCCCATCCTTACGCAGCCTGATGTGACTAAACCATTTTTGGTTGAGGTTGATGCTTCTTCTGTGGGGGTCGGCGCGGTGTTGTCTCAGGAAAAGACGGATGGAGTACATCCCTGTGCTTTTTTTTCAAAGAAATTTTCTGAGTCTGAACTAAATTATGATATCGGTAATCGGGAATTGTTGGCAATTAAACTCGCATTTGAACACTGGCGTCATTTTTTGGAGGGAGCGGAATTTCCCGTTCAAGACTTCACCGATCATAAAAATCTGATCTACCTTGATGCTGCCAAACGCTTGAATGCCCGTCAGGCTAGGTGGGCACTGTTTTTCTCACGCTTTAATTTTACCGTTACTTACATCCCAGGTACTAAAAATGTTAAAGCTGATGCTTTGTCTCGCAGCTTTTCTCCTATGGTGGGTACTGAGGAGGAGGAAAACATTTTGCAAGAGGGGGTTGTTATTGCGGTTTTGGACTCCGTGTTGGAAGATGAGATTCTTAAAGCACAGGAGAATGCCCCATCTAACACGCCGCATGGGAGGTTGTTTGTGCCTGGTACCCTGAGGAGAGATTTGTTTGTTGAATGTCATGACTCTCGGTTGGCAGGTCATCCTGGAATCTCTGAGACCAAGAGACTTGTGGGTCGCAGCTTTTGGTGGCCTGGATGGCAGAAGGAAGTCATTAAGTGGGTGCGTCAATGCACTGTGTGTGCTAGATCTAAGTCTTCTCATACTCCTGCTGCAGGGTTGCTTTGCCCTCTGGAGGTCCCTAGTGCACCTTGGACACATTTGGCTATGGACTTTATTACTGACCTTCCCCCCTCTGAGGGTTTCACTGTCATCTGGGTGGTCGTGGACCGTTTTAGCAAGATGTGTCACTTGGTTCCTTTCATCAAATTGCCCTGCGCTAAGACTCTCGCTAAGGCCTTTGTCAAGGAAATAGTCAGACTACATGGTGTTCCTACTGACATTGTTTCTGATAGGGGACCTCAGTTTGTGGCTCGTTTTTGGCGCGCCTTTTGTGACAGGTTGGGAGTTCATTTGTCGTTTTCATCCGGATATCATCCTGAGTCTAATGGCCAGACAGAAAGGAAAAACCAGGATGTTGAGCAGTTCTTGCGTTGTTTTGTGACTGATAATCAAGAGGGGTGGTCTGAGTTTCTGCCACTTGCTGAGTTTGCTCTTAACAATCATACATCCGCTTCTGCTGGTTGTTCACCTTTTTTTTGTTGTACTGGGAGACATCCGTCTTTTGGGTCATTTTCCAAGTTGGGATCGGCTGTACCTGAAGGGAGAATTTTTCTGGTGTGTTGGAGAGAGTTTGGACTGATGTGCGTGGTGGTCAGGAGGCTAACAAAAGATCCAAAGTGTATTTTGATAGAAAACGACAAGAGGTTTTGTTTGCTATTGGTGACATGGTCTGGTTGTCCTCTAAGAATCTGCGCTTGAGGATTCCGTCTAAGAAATTGGGTCCCAAGTTTGTAGGGCCCTTTAAGGTGCTTCAGGTTATTAACCAATCTGCTGTTAAGTTGGAGCTTCCCACCTCCTGGAAGATTAATCGGGTGTTTCATGTTTCTCTCTTGAAAAAAGCTGAGGTCTCAGATGGAGACGTCTCGACCACTGTTCCCCTGGTAGTGGAGGACGGGCAATATGAGCTTTCCCGCATCCTAAATTCTAGACGGTATAGAGGGGGTTTGCAGAACCTCGTCGCTTGGAAGGGTTATGGACCCGAGTATAACTCATGGGTGAGGGCGGATGATGTTTCTGCGTCTAGACTTGTCAGAGCGTTTCACAAGAGGTTTCCGGATAAGCCTAAGTCCTAGGGATCCGGAGGATCCTCTTAGAAGGGAGGGTACTGTTAGAACCCTCTTGTTAGATTTTGTTTCAGTTTGCTGGTCACATGACCTTTTTTCCCTATTTAGTCTGGCTCCGCCCTTCTGGCTTTGCTGGACTTCATTGTATTATCTACTCTTAAGCTAGCCGGGTGCTTAGGTGCCTTACTCTGTCAGTTTTGCTTAATCTTAGGATCTCGTAGTAATTTGTTTTCTGTTTAATTTTTCCCTGCTACAATTTCTGTTAGGAGGTGTCCACCTTTTCTCCCAGTCCCTAGATCTTGTAGGGATTCCTTCCTCGCAACTATAGGTCTTCGTTCAGACTAGCTGAGGACTTTAGCGGGTCTGGTCGCAGGATCAGGTTCCCCGTTACATCGTAGGGATCAAGCTCAGTTTTATTGTAGGGACAGAGTTCCCATCTTTCCTTAGTGCTTGTAGCAGTTCATAACACTCTCCACTTAACCAAATACTGGAGTTTCCGTCTAGAAAAACGAGAATCCAATATTTTCTCAACCACATACTCCAGATTGCCCTCAACCAAAACAGGGTCAGGAGGCGCAGCCATAGGAACCACTGGCTCGACAAACCTCTTCAATAAGGACTTGTGGAACACGTTATGGATCTTAAATGTCCCTGGAAGAAGCAAACGGAAGGAAACAGGATTAAGAATCTCCATGATCTTATGCCGGTTGGCAAACCGTTGGGCCTTCTCCTGAGAGAGAGACAACCTCTCCACTCCCTGGTCCCAAATATGCTGCATTCGCTCCACAACAGAGTCAACACCCGGACAGACAGAAGCCTCCGCCTGTCCCGAAGAAACCCAAAATTGCAGAAAAATGGAGACATCAAGGTGGCAGAGCTAGCCCTATTATTAAGAGCAAACTCAGCCAAAGGCAAAAAAAGAGGCCCAGTCATCTTGATCAGCAGACACAAAACATCTCAAATAAGTCTCCAAGGTCTGGTTTGTTCTCTCGGTTTGTCCATTGGTTTGAGGATAAAAAGCAGAGGAGAAAGATAATTGAACACCAAGTTTAGAACAAAATGTCCTCCAAAATCTGGAAACAAACTGGACTTCTCTGTCAGACACAATGTTCTCCGGAATGCCATGTAACCGAACCACGTGCTGAAGGAACAAAGGCACCAATTCGGAGGAGGAAGGTAACTTAGGTAATGGCACAAGATGTATCATCTTGGAAAACCTATCACAGATTACCCAGATACGGTCATTCTCTGAGAAACAGGGAGGACGGAAATAAAATCCATAGAGATATGGGTCCATGGCCTCTTGGGCACAGGTAATGGCATTAACAAACCACTAGAGCGAGAGCAAGGCTTGGAGCGAGAGCAAGTCCCACAGGACTGCACAAATTCCCTGACGTCACGAGACAAAGTAGGCCACCAAAAGGACCGACTCACCAAGTCTCTGGTACCAAAAATCCAGGGATGACCAGCCAACGCGGAACAATGAATCTCAGACATCACACTCTTCTTCCACTGGTCTGGGACAAACAATTTCCCAATAGGGCAGCGCTCAGGTTTATCCTCCTGACAACCTTCCAACGCCAGTCTCAAATTGGGCGTGATGGCGGAAAGAACTACACCCTCTTTCAAAATAACAGCAGGATCAGATAACTCAGGAGAGTCATCAAAGAAACTCCTCGAGAGGGCATCCGCCTTAACATTCTTAGTGCCAGGAAGAAAAGAAACCACAAAATTAAAACGTGTGAAAAACAAGGCCCACCTGGCCTGTCTAGGATTAAGTCGCTTGGCTGATTCGAGATAAACCAGATTCTTATGGTCCGTGAGGACCACCACCTGATGTTTGGCTCCTTCCAGCCAATGTCTCCACTCTTCAAAGGCCCACTTCATGGCCAATAACTCCCGATTACCCACGTCATAATTACGTTCAGTTGGAGAAAATTTTCGAGAGAAAAAGGCACAAGGGTTACTCTTAGAGGTCTCTGGATCTCTTTGGGACAAAACGGCACCTGCCCCAATTTCAGAGGCATCAACCTCCACCTGAAACGGTAGAGAAACATCAGGCTGCCGTAGAACAGGAGCAGAAGTGAATCTCTGCTTAAGTTCCTGAAACGCAGAGACTGCCACAGGAGGCCAATTCACCACATCAGAACCCTTTTTGGTCAAATCAGTCAATGGTTTAACAATACCGGAGAAATTACCAATAAATTTACGATAAAAATTGGCAAAACCCAAAAATCTCTGAAGAGCCTTTAATTAAGTAGGTTGGACCCAATCACAAATGGCCTGGACCTTGACCGGGTCCATTTCAATAACAGACGGAGACAAAATGAATCCCAGAAATGAGACCTTCTGTACGCCAAAAAGACACTTTGCTCCCTTCACATACAGTGCATTCTCTCTCAAAATCTGGAACACAGTCCGAACATGTTTCACATGAGAGACCCAGTCATTGGAAAAAAATCAAGATATCATCCAAATAAACAATCAGAAATTTATCCACAAAATCCCTGAAAATATGATTCATGAAGGATTGGAAGACGGAAGGAGCATTAGTGAGCCCAAAGGGCATCACTAGGTACTCAAAATGCCCCTCTGGGGTATTAAACGCCGTCTTCCATTCATCCCCGTGCTTAATGCGAATAAGGTTATACGCCCCCCTGAGGTCAAGCTTGGTAAACCAACTAGCACTTTTCACCCTGGAAAACAGGTCAGAAATCAAGGGTAACGGATATTGATACTTCACATTGATCTTATTCAAGAGACGATAATCAATACACGGCCTCAATGAACCATCCTTTTTGGCCACAAAGAAAAAACCGGCACCCAAGGGTGAAGAGGATGATCTGATATGACCCTTCTCCAATGACTCCTTGATATAAGATCGCATAGCATCGTGTTCAGGTACAGACAAGTAAAAAAGGCGACCTTTAGGAAATTTACCAGCAGGCACTAATTCAATAGCGCAATCGTAGCTCCTGTGAGGGGCAAAGATGCAGATTTACTTTCACTAAATACTTCCGAAAAATCAGTCAAAAAGTCAGGAACATCCTGAGACTTGGGAGAGGCAGAAAAAACAGGAGTGTCGGCATTAACACATTGGCAGCCCCAACTGGTCACAGACACAGATTTCCAATCCAAAACAGGATTATGAGACTGTAACCAAGGGAAACCTAGTACAATAATGTCATGCAGATTATAAAGCACCAGAAATTTGCAACTCTCCTGATGATCTGGTTCAACCCTCATTATCACCTGAGTAGAAAACTGGGGTTTATTCTCCGCCAAAGGGGTAGAATCAATGCCCAGTAGGGAATAGACTTCGCAGGGGTATCATGGGAAACCCACAACGTTTGGCAAAGTCAAAATCCATCAGGTTAATAGCTGCTCCTGAATCAACAAAAGCCTGAGCAGAAAATGTGGACAGGGAGCAAATCAGGGTAACAGTCAACAGAAATTTAGTCTGAACACTACCCAAGACAACTGAGCGTGCAAAACGTCTTCCCCGCTTAGGGCAGACTGAAATAGCATGAGAGGCATCACCACAGTAGAAACATAACCCATTGCGCTTTCGAAACTCATGACTCTGTGTCCCAGAAGTCACTCTATCACACTGCATTGGCTCAGAAGCTGGCTCACAAGGCAACACTATCTCACGCATACCTCTGCGCTCACGCAAACGTCTGTCAATTTGAATAGCCAATGACATAGAATCATTGAGACCAGAGGGAGCAGGGAATCCCACCATAACATATTTTACATTCTCTGACAGCCCCTTCCGAAAAAGGGCTGCCAAAGCATCATCATTCCATTTGGTCAGGACTGCCCACTTTCGGAATTTCTGACAGTGCAACTCAGCGTCTTCAAGACCCTGATTTAATGCCAACAAGGTTTTTTCAGCTTGATCAGTGACATTAGGTTCATCGTACAATAACCCCAGAGCCAGAAAAAATGCATCAATATCATTCAAAACAGGATCCCCAGGTGTCAGGGAAAAAGCCCAATCCTGAGGATCGCCGCGCAGGAGAGAGATGACAATTTGAACCTGCTGTGCTGCGTTCCCTGAGGACTTAGGCTTTAAGGCAAAAAACAACTTACAGTTATTTTTGAAATTCAGAAATTTAGCCCAATCCACCAAAAGCAAATCTGGCATGGGAATCCTAGGTTCCACAACCGCAACCTAGCAAGATAGGTAGCAATACTCCGAACCTCAGTGGCAAGCTGATCCACACGGCCAGACAACTGTGCAAACTCCATTGAAAGAAAAAAAAAATCCTCCTCGGCACCCAGAGAAAAAGAGGGAAAAAATGCAACAGACAGAAAAAAAAAAAAAAATCTCTGACAAATTTGACAACTTTTTTCTTTCCACACTATTTTTCCCTTCTGTGAGTACCATATAATTTTCAGTTATGGCCGGTGATACTGTTGTGTTTCGGTAGCTGAGGAGGACAGGAACAACAGCAGGGCAGCAGAACACCTGAGATGTTGGTAACTGATGGGTTGCAGATTCCTAAACTAACGACACAACTAGAGGTAGCCGTGGAGCGTTCCTACGTTGATCCTAGACGCCTCGTCACAGCCTGAGAGATAACTACACCTAAAGGCAGAAAGATGAAAGCTATCTGCCCCGGAGCAGATCCCCAAAGAAAATAGGAAGCCCCCAAACATATAATGGCGGTTAGACAAGATGAAAACACAAACATAGGCAGAAAATAGATTGAGCAAACGCTGGGGTCACAAGCTGACTAAATAGGATAGGAAAGGAGAGATTATTATCTGCAACCCAGAAAACCCTACAAAAATCCAACAATTCTGATTACAAAAATACTGAGATCACACGATCTTGCCACCCGCTAAATCAGATCTCAGTGTGAACAAAACCAAGCTGCAGCCACTGAAAAAACAGGAAAAAGCAAATGAGCAAATAACAGTGGCTGCAGATAAACTGTGAGGAGCTCAGGCCCCAGGAGGGGAACTGGCTGACCTCCACAAAAGTGCAGAAAACAATGCAAAAAGCAAGCACAAAAAGAAAAGCAAAAAATATCTTATCTGAAAGCAGGAGATGCAGGCAAGACTCCAGCAAACTTCCAAATGAGCCAGGAACCACAATTGAGACAAGATCAATTGATCACCGGCAACCATCATGGGAGGGAACCTCCCTTATATCAGACCAGTCAGTGAACCCAGATTGCCATTCTTTGCTGAAAGTTTCAGTACTGACTGTAACCACCAGAGGGAGCCTCTGCTCAGAAACCATCTCTAGTACATTCATAACAGGGAATATTAAATCTCGCTGAAGGCCTCCAATTTGTTAGAGGAGAGATTTCAAACGCTACTCAGGCTTATCTATCCTATGGGTACCCACGCAATGAAGCAATATTCAGAGACTCGGCTATTAGAAATGGAAATGAAGAACGAAGACAAAACAATCTAAATAATAAAAATATTGGAGGAAGAGAAACCAATCACAAACTAAAATGTTTTTATACAAATGCACAAAGCATGGGCAACAAACAAGGAGAATTGGAACTACTAACGCAGGAGAAGAAGTATGATGTCATTGGAATCACTGAAACTTGGTGGGACGATACACATGATTGGAATACAAGGCTAGAAGGATACAACTTATTTGCAAGAAACAGACTTGATAAACGAGGAGGAGGTGTCGCATTGTATGTTAGAAAAGCGTATATCTGCACAGAGATTGATGCTTCAGAGACTGGGAGTTCTGTGGAAACTGTTTGGGTAAGAATACAAGGACAGAACAATGGAAAGGACACCATTGTAGGCATTTACTACAGGCCACCTATGCAAGCTGAAGATATGGATGAACTCTTTATGCATCAAATGGCCAAGTTCTCCAAAAAATATGACATAGTGGTCATGGGAGATTTCAACTATCCAGACATTTGTTGGGAATCTCTCTCAGGCAAAACTAACAGGTCAAGGAAATTCTTATCCTCTCTTGCTGACAACTTTATCTTTCAAAAGGTAGGGGAGAAAACAAGGGGATCTGCTACCTTGGATCTAATCCTTATAAACAGGGAGGAAATGGATGAGGAGGTAAGAGTGGCTGGGACCCTAGGAGGTAGTGACCATGCTATTTTAGAATTTTGTATAACAAGAGGAGGAAGACCTGTGAAGACTCAGACGTCAAGGTTAGATTTCAGAAAGGCAGATTTTAAGGGACTCAGAAAGAGAATTGGAAAGATCTAATGGCAGGATATCCTTAAGGACAAAAATGTCCAGGAAGGATGGAACATCTTGAAAAATTAGATTCTCAAAGCACAATCGTTAACAATTCCAAAAAGAGGGAAGAATGGGAAGCATTTAAGGAAACCAGGATGGATGAACACAGAACTTAAACACATGCTAAAAAGGAAGAAAGAAATGTTTATCAAATGGAAAGAGGGAGGCATATCTAAAGAAGAATATAATGCCATCTGCAGAACCTGCAGGGCACAAATCAGATTATCTAAAGCTGACAATGAATTAAGGCTTGCAAGAGATGTCAAAAGCAACAAAAAAGGATTTTGGGGATACGTCAAAAGTAAAAAAAAATTCAAAGATGCTATAGGATTTTTACAGGATGAAAATGATGAAATGGTAAGAAAGGACGTTGAGAAGGCTGAACTTTTAAATTCCTATTTTGCATCTGTTTTCTCTCAGAAAGGAAATGTAACATCAACTGATCTTCACTGTCCTATTAAAGGAATAGAAGAATCCAGGATATTTATAAACAGAAAGATAGTGTGGAAATACTTAGCTAACCTAAATGAATTCAAGTCTCCAGGTCCAGACGAATTACACCCCAGAATACTGAAGGAGATAGCAGAAGAAATTCTTGAACCACTGTCCATAGACTTTGAAAATTCTTGGAGAACAGGAGATGTCCCAGAAGACTGGAGAAGAGCAAATGTTGTTCCTATCTTCAAAAAGGGAAGAAGGTGGACCCAGAAACTACAGGCCAGTGAGTCTAACTTCTATACCAGGAAAGATCTTTGAACAAATTATTAAAGAACATGTATGTAAGTACCTGCATACGAATGAAGTGATTAAACAGAGTCAGCATGGGTTTGTAACTAATAAGTCATGTCAGACTAACTTAATTTCCTTCTATGACAGAATCACTGACTGGGTGGATCAGGGAAATGCTGTAGATATAGTATATCTTGACTTCAGCAAAGCATTTGACAAAGTATCTCACACAATCCTTATTGAAAAAATGACTAAGTATGGAATGGACAAGGCAACTGTTAGGTGGATTCATAACTGGCTTAGTGATCGGGCTCAAAGAGTGGTCGTAAATGGCTGCACATCCAGTTGGAAGAATGTCTCAAGTGGGGTACCACAAGGCTCTGTTTTTGGCCCTGTATTGTTCAACATCTTTATCAATGATTTAGATGAAGGAATTGAGGGTAAACTGATCAAATTAGCTGATGACACAAAGCTAGGAGGGGTAGCTAATACCAGAGAAGAGAGAGAGAGGATTCAAAAAGATATAAATAAACTGGAGCAGTGGGCAGCAACTAACAGAATGGTTTTTAACAGGGAAAAATGCAAAGTACTACATCTGGGCAATAAAAATGAAAAAAGCATATACAAAATGGGATGAATAGGGCTAAGTAACAGCACATGTGAAAAAGACTTGGGTATACTAATTGATCACAGACAGAACATGAGTCAACAGTGTGATGCAGCAGCAAAAAAGGCAAATACAATTCTAGGATGTATCAACAGAAGCATACAGTCTAGATCACGTGAGGTCATTATTGCCCTCTACTCCTCTTTGGTCAGACCTCATCTGGAATACTGTGTCCAGTTTTGGGCACCACATTTTAAAAAAGACATCAACAAACTGGAGCAAGTTCAAAGAAGAGCCACCAGAATGGTGACCGGTCTGCAAACCATGTCCTATGAGGAACGGTTGCAGGATTTGGGAATGTTTAGCTTGCAAGAAAGAAGACTGAGAGGAGACTTAATAGCTGTCTACAAATATCTCAAGGGCTGTCACATTGTAGAAGGATCATCTTTATTCTCATTTGCACAAGGAAAGACTAGAAGCAATGGGATGAAACTGAATGGGAGGAGACACAGATTAGATATTAGAAAAAACTTTTTGACAGTTAGGGTGATTAAGGAGTGGAACAGGCTGCCACGTGAGGTGGTAAGTTCTCCTTCAATGGAAGTCTTCAAACAGAGGCTGGACAGACATCTGCCCGGGATGATTTAGAGAATCCTGCTTTGAGCAGGGGGTTGGACCAGATGGCCCAGGAGGTCCCTTCCAACTCTACCATTCTATGATTCTATGACACACTGCTTGTTGTCTTTCCAAATAGTCTCTAAAGTTTATTGACAGGGTGATCTTTTATAGTACAAGATCGAAGGGAAATGAGGTTACATAACAATTGGCATAAAGAATAGGGAGTTGCACAATAAGTTACATAATAAGTTGCCAGATGCATCCTGGGACACAAGATTAATCCGATGACCAAATATGGGGGTGCTTCCTTATTTGAATGTGTTCTAGTTCAATAGTTCAATTTCTCAAGGAAATCTGGCTAAACAGATGCCAATTTTTGGGTGTTTACTGTCTATCTTACTTAAAATTTGGAAACAACATGTCTTTCACAATTTCTGGGAATTGTAGGAACTGACCACTAGCCATAAGAATGTATAAGAAATATTTAGCTGTAGACAGATGATAACCAGATCATAGGTTATTCCATCATAAAACTATTTACTGGTATTTTATTCAATTTTAGAGAACAAAAATTAACCACTTCTTTCACATGTCTTATATAATTTCTTGACACCATTTTGCTGCCAAAAAAATATTTAGGTTCCAAAAAAATATTTAGCTACAGGGCAGATATTTTACACCAGGTTTTGTCCGCCACACGGATAGCATATCATTGTGCTCAAAATTGTGCCATTTCAGGCCTCCATAGAATTTTTTTAGTTGTGTCTTAGCCTACTTGTTGACTCAATTTAGCTGGGCAAAAAAAATAAAAAATACATGCCAGATATTTCAAAGTGGGCTATCTCCGTCAGACATCTCATCTATCTGTGGGCTAAAAAAAGGGGCATTTCAGGCCTCCACTCACCAGTTTTTGCTGTGTCACCCTAGTTCTATACACTATTTTTGGGTAAAAAAATAAAAAAATACAGGCCACATATTGAACAGTGTGGTATATCCGTCAGACGCCTCATCTATTTGTGGGCTAAAAAATGTGGCATTTCAGGCCTCCATTCAACTGATTTTGCTGTCTGTTATGCTAGTTTTATACACTATTGTGCAAGAAAAAAACAAAAAGTACAGGACAGATATTTGAAAGTGGGCTATCTCCGTCAGATGTCTCATCTGTGGGCTTAAAAAAGTGGCATTTCAGGCCTCAATTCACCAGTTTTTGCTGTGTCTTACCCTAGTTCTATACACTATTTTTGGGTAAACCAAAAAAATACAGGCCACATATTGAACAGTGTGGTATCTCCATCAGACGCCTTATCTATCTGTGCGCTAAAAATGTGGCATTTCAGGCCTCCATCAAACTGTTTTTGCTGTCTGTTACCCTAGTTCAATACACTATTTTGGGGTAAAAATTAAAAAAATACATGCCACATATTGAAGAGTGTGGTATCTCCGTCAGACGTCTCATCTATCTGTGGGCTACAAATTGTGACATTTCAGGCCTCCATTACACTGTTTTTGCTGTCTGTTACCCTAGTTCTATACACTACAACCCCTGGCAAAAATTATGGAAACACCGGCCTTGGAGGATGTTCATTCAGTTGTTTTATTTTGTTGAAAAAAAACAGATCACAGACATGGCACAAAACTGAAGTCATTTCAAATGGCAACTTTCTGGCTTTAAGAAACACTAAAAGAAATCAAGAACAAATAATGTGGTAGTCAGTAATGGTTATTTTTTTTAACCAAGTATAGGGCAAAAATTATGGAATCACTCAATTCTGAGGGAAAAAATTATGGAATCATGAAAAACAAACAAACAAAAAAACACTCCAACACATCACTAGTATTTTGTTGCACCACCTCTGGCTTTTACAACAGCTTGCAGTCTCTGAGGAATGGACTTAATGAGTGTCAAACAGTACTCTTCATCAACCTGGCTCCAACTTTCTCTGATTGCTGTTGCCAGATCAGCTTTGCAGGTTGGAGCCTTGTCATGGACCATTTTCTTCAACTTCCACCAAAATTTTCAATTGGATTGAGATCCGGACTATTTGCAGCCATGACATTGACCTTATGTGTCTTTTTTCAAGGAATGTTTTCACAGTTTTTGCTCTATGGCAGGATGCATTATCATCTTGAAAAATGATTTCATCATCCCCAAACATCATTTTAATTGATGGGATAAGAAAAGTGTCCAAAATATCAACATAAACTTGTGCATTTTTTGAAGATGTAATGACAGCCATCTCCCCAGTGCCTTTACCTGACATGCAGCCCCATATCATCAATGACTGTGGAAATTTGCATGTTCTCTTCAGGCAGTCATCTTTATAAATCTCATTGTAACGGCACCAAACAAACGTTCCAGCATCATCACCTTGCCCAATGCAAATTCGCGATTCATCACTGAATATGACTTTTATCCAGTCATCCACACTCCATGATTTCTTTTCCTTAGCCCATTGTAACCTTGTTTTTTTCTGTTTAGGTGATGGCTTTCGTTTCGCTTTTCTGTATGTAAATCCCATTTCCTTTAGGCGGTTTCTTACAGTTCGGTCACAGACGTTGACTCCAGTTTCCACCCATTCGTTCCTCATTTGTTTTCTTGTGCATTTCCTGTTTTGGAGACATTGCTTTAAGTTTCCGGTCTTGACCCTTTGATGTTTTCCTTGGTCTACCAGTATGTTTGCCTTTAACAACCTTCCCATGTTGTTTGTATTTGGTCCAGATTTTAGACACAGCTGACTGTGAACAACCAACATCTTTTGCAACATTGCGTGATGATTTACCCTCTTTTAAGAGTTTGATAATCCTCTCCTTTGTTTCAATTGACATCTCTTGTGTTGGAGCCATGATTCATGTCAGTCCACTTGGTGCAACAGCTCTCCAAGGTGTGATCAATCCTTTTTAGATGCAGACTAACGAGCAGATCTAATTTGATGCAGGTGTTTTGGGAATGAAAATTTACAGGGTGATCCTATAATTTTTCCCCTCAGAATTGAGTGATTCCATAATTTTTGCCCTATGCTTGGTTAAAAAAAAATCACCATTACTGACTACAACATTATTTGTTCTTGATTTCTTTTAGTGTTTCTTACAGCCAGAAAGTTGCCATTTGATATGACTTCAATTTTGTGCCATGTCTGTGATCTGCTTTTTTTCAACAAAATAAAACAACTGAATGAACATCCTCCAAGACCAGTGATTCCATAATTTTTGCCAGGGGTTGTATTACGCAGGAAAAATCAACAAATACAGGCCGCATATTTTAGCGTGTGGTATCTCTGTCACATGACTCAGCTATCTGTGGGCTAAAAATTGTGGCATTTCAGGCCTACATTAACTGGTTTTGCTGTGTGCTACTGTGGTATCCCACAAAGTGGCCATTTCTATGGGATACCGGATATATAGTGTGTTGTCATATAAATGCTGTTAATTTTTATGGGGACTGGGCATTTTAAATACATAGTGAGACCTGCTGACAGGCAGCACAAAAAAGTTCATTCTCTCCTCTCAGGCTTGATCAGGTGACCCAGCTCTGATTTAAACTTTTAAGTGGCAGTTGGTTGTTGGACATCTCGGTAAGAGGAGGCCATTTGTAGGTGAAGGAATTACCTACTTGCTCCCTTCTGGATTTGCTTAAAAAGTTGACTGGCATGTAAAGGGGAGTTAATAGTCTTCATATCAGGATGACTACCATTGCACCTCTAGGAGGGAGAATTACATCAGGGAAGTAACAGAGCATAGTGCTGAAGAAGAGATGTTCAGACTTAGGCTACTTTCACACATCAGGTTTTTGCAATCAGGCGAGTTCCGGCCTTTTTTCTTAAAACCGGATCTGGCAAAATGTAAAACCGGATCCGTTTTTTCCCATTGACTAACATTAGCGCCGGATTGCGCCGCATGGCCTTGCGGCGCCATGCGGCGCGTCCGGTTTTTGCCGGATCCGGCTAATTGTCTCATTCCGGCGTCTGGAAAAAAGTCTACTGTAACGTTTTTTGTCTGCGGCGAAAAAGCCGGAAGAGTCGGATCCGGCATTTCCGGCTTTTTGTTACAATTAAAGTTATGGGTGCCGCAATGCGCCGGATCCGGCTTTTTTGTCTGAGCATGCTCTCTGTAGCCCAGCCCACAGCCAACCTATATAAACCATGCCAGTGGGACCACCCTCAGCCATAACCATGCAGCCAGCCAAGCAAAGAGGAGCCTGCCACAGAGGAGCCAGCCGCAGGAGAGAGACCAGACCAGCAGCAGCACCACCACCACCAGCAGCACCATCCCAAGAGATTCTGATGCAGCTGGGAGAAGAAGGCAGACGGTAAATATCACAGACAACCCCTTTCAGCCAGGGCCATGCAATATCAATTGATATTGCATGGCCTTTTTTTCTCTTTATTCCACAGCACAAGCCGTCCAACAGCAGCAGCGTCCCCAGGAGCTGGAGCACCTACACCACCAAGACTCCAACAAATGCACCTGCTGATGGAGTCTATGGGAGCAGAGGCAAGACGGTAAATATCACACACAACCCCTTTCAGCCATGGCCATGCAATATCAATTGATATTGCATGGCCTTTTTTTCTCTTTATTCCACAGCACAAGCTGCCCAACAGCAGCAGCAGGAGCAGCACCACGACCACCACCACCAGCCGAACACATGGAGACTGACGTTGAGGAGACCACGGCAGCAGACAGCAAATGGTAAATATCACACACAACCCTTTTCAGCCAGGGCCTTGCAATATCAATTGATATTGCATGGCCTTTTTTTCTCTTTATTCCACAGCAGAAGCCGGCCCTCAACTCCTGCACCAGCACAGCAGGACACGTCGTCTGGAAGTGGGGACACGATGGCAGCAGAGGCCAGATGATAAATATCACACACAAACCCTTCCAGCCAGGGCCATGCAATATCAATTGATATTGCATGGCCTTTTTTTCTCTTTATTCCACAGCAGAAGCCGGCCCTCAACTCCTGCAGCAGCACAGCAGGACACATCTTCTTCTCCTGGGAGCCCTCCCATGCATCGTCAGCGTTTACAGGTAAGTATTTTTTTTTGTTTCACAATCCATCTCTGTGATCTATATATTAATTGCATTACTTTTTATTTATACCAGGAAATTGAAGCTGAAGAGGAGCTCACAGATGAAGAAGGAAGGGGTGGAGAGATACCCGGAGTGGGCTCGCAATTTGTAAGTTTCCTTCATGCATCGCTGAAACACAACATCACACAACACATAGAAAACAATTTAGTACAGACATCACACTGCACCCAAAAACATATGCCTACATCCAAGCACATAATTTATTTTTTTTTATAGTCTTCCGGAACTGGTGCTCGGCAAAGAGGTCCTCGCAGTGCCACCCAGGGTCGTCGACGTGAGCGACGCGGCAGTCAACATCATGTAAGTATATACATATTTTTTTTTTAGAAGATTTTTGTTTAATTTTTTTTTTACATTTTCTTTTTTTTCCTTGGTAGTTTAGAGACTAATGTATATTTTTTCTCTTATCTTTTCACAGCGTTGGACGGTGAGGAGGGGGTTCTCAACGTGGACCTCCTCATCGATCTGGTCAGAGAAAGGGAGCCGCTGTGGAACATGGGGGACCGCCGCCATGCTGATGTCATAGTGACCCGTCGGCTCTGGGAGGACATCTTCAATCAACTTGTGGAAGGCTGGGAGGACCTCGATGATCGGGCCCAGAGTAAAATGCGTAAGTATGCACAGTTCAGGTTGCTGGATGCAAAGCAGTGTTTCCCAAACTTCAGTCCTCATGGCCCCCACGGGTCATGTTTTCAGGATTTCCTTTTGTGCAACACTGTGGAAATCCTGAAAATATAACTCGTGGGGGCCGTGAGGACTGGAGTTTGGGAAACACTGATGTTGTATACTAACCAATTTGTGCTTTCTCGTTTCAGGGGAGAGAATTGTGAAGCGGTGGCGGTCTGTGAGGGATCGCTTCAAGGAGTTCAACAAGGAGATGCGGGCCCTGAGTGGATCTGGAGGATGCAGGAGCAAATACAAGTAGGCTGAAGCCCTGTCATTCCTCTGGGTAACAATGGTCACCAGAAGGTAAATATTACACACCCCATGTAAAAAAAGATGCTAACATGTCTAATTTTTTTTTTCAGCCAGGGCCATTGAAATACAGTATATTAATTGTATTTTTTCTCTTTATTCCACAGAACGGTGACCAGCACTCGGGAACCTGCAGCGTTGGACCCTTCTGGAGCAATCCCTCAGGAGTCCGCAACAGAGGGACACTTCGACAGCCCCAGCCCATCCCCACCTTCCCAGACACATGAGCCCTCTGTCCCCTCCACCAGCGCTGGAGCATTGTGGCCGAGTGCATTGCATGAGGCTACTGGTCAGGAGATAGATTTCCCCTTACCCCACCCTTCTGCCGCTGCCACCTCTAGTACACCTGTGGCTACTGGGTGGCTGCGGCAGAGGGGTCAGGAAAGGAGCTATGCGCCCGAATTCTTGTATCTAAATGCATCGTTTCAGAACTGTCTTAGGGCCTGTGCACACGTTGCGTATTCCTAGCGGTTTTGCCGCATTTTTTTGCGGCGGAAACGCCGCGAAACCGCAGCAAAACCGCTTACACAATACAACTGATTATGGCATATGGGATTCCGCAATGCTGTGCACATGCTGCGGGTTTTTCCGCGGCGGAATCGTATCGCGGAAGAATCCGTAGCATGCTCATTCTTTTTTGCGGAACCGCGGCGATTCCGCCGCCATAGGAATGCATTGAACCGCTTACTTTCCGCATGTGGCTGTGCCCACCATGCACAAAGTAAGCGGTTCATGTGCAGATGGTACCCAGGGTCTGGAGGAGAGGAGACATTTAAGAAGACATATAACAATATGCTTCTATTTACCTCTATTTCCATGGCGCTTTAGGCTTGGGGCATTTGTGCAATAATGGGCAATTATCTATGCCTATATACTGAGCTTACTGTGCATATCTATCGCATTACAATGCTATGAATGCTCTGCTTTTCTTACTATTTCGATTTGCCTTATAAAATGTGCTATTCAGTCCTTATCTTTATCAGTCAATGTGCTAAGGTGATACTTTGAGTGACATGCATACAACCTGAGACGTACTATATGTCTTCTTAAATATTCCAATTTGCCCACCCATTTGATTAAATCATTATGTCCAATTTTTGACTTATGTGATTACATCTGTTTGGAGCCTCAGCACATGCATAGGTTCATATAACTATTTCATAGGTGTGGTATAATTGTGACATATATTGGTATATATTTCTCATTACTATATCTTTTAGGTACTGTTTGTCCTGCCGCTAGCTTCTACTTTATAATACTGTATATATCACTTGCGGCATTGGTATTGTGTTTGGGGGAGGTGAATTTCACTTGCATTTTCATTGGTATTGATGATTAATATTTGTACTACTATTGTTAATAAAATTGTATTTTTATCTCTATGAAACGCTGTTTGCTCCATGCTTTCTCTTGTTTCTCTAGTTTCCCAGGAGCTAGCGTAAAAAGCTTGGGTGTGGCATCATTGTATGCACCACTCAGGCATGTTTATATTCATGCATTTGGGATTTTTTGTTGTTATATTAACTATCATCTTTGTCATGATCCCAGTGCAGGGTTGACCTGCACGCTAGGGGTTAAGGTTTTGATCCCAGTGCAAGCTCTTACCTGCACACCTGGGGCTTATTATTGTGGCCTCTCCTTGGTTCGGGGAGAGCTTCTTATAGCCCTAGGAAGCTCCAATCCCTGTCAGTTATACTTTCGCCCTTGGCAGAGTGTGTTGACCCCTGATTGTGTTTGTGCTGTGTTCTGTTTTGCCTGATACTTTGGTTTTGACTCGGTCTGTTCTCTGGATACTGCTTGTTGGATTCTGTTTCTGTACCTTCGCTGTCTGTTTGGTTTTGACCTCTGCCTGTCCCCGACTATCCGTTCTGTCTCATCCTTGGTACTATACTGTCTTCTCGTGCTTTGACCTTGGCTTGTTCTGATTTACGTCTCTGTCTGTGCCCCTGGGTAACTTTGTCCCGTAGTTACCTTTCTAGGAGTTTTCCCTCAGCTTCTAGCTCCCTGGAGCTGAAGCCACGCCCCTCAACTGTCAGGTGATTCAGGCCCTGAAACCATCTCTCTCCTGCCTTGCTCACCCTGCATTCCTAGGAGCCTGAATCTTTCTTCTGCACTCGTCTTCCGGGAGATTGCACTGGTGAGTTCTCTTGCAATCCTCACCGTGATATTATAACTGACCACTAAGTTTTGTTTTTTTTTTTTGTTTTTTTTTTGCTTCACGGCTGTGTTTAGGGCGCAGGTTGTGCAGAGAGTTATGGATCCCATACAGTCGCTGTCCGAACAGATGAAAAATCTGAGTCAGATGTTTCAGGATTTATCTCTGGAACAGCAAGCGCTGTCGTGTTCACAGCGGCAGGTTTCTGAGACTGTGCAGGGGCTTTATCTGCTGGTTCTCTGAGGGCTATGGTGAGTGATGTTGCGCTCGTGTCCTCAGAACCACCTGTTAAACTGCCTGACTTCTTTTCTGGGAACAAAAAGGAGTTTAGGATCTTCATGGAGGGTTGCAAACTTTTCTTTAGTTTGAGACCACGGTCCTCTGGGATGAAAGTCAGAGGGTAGGGGTCATCATGTCTTTATTAAGAGGGTCACCACAAGCATGGGCATTTTCCCTTCCTCCCACTGCCCCTGAGAGAGTGTCGGTGAATGCATTCTTTGAGGCCCTCGGGCACATATATGATGAGCCTGACCGAGTGCGATTGGCAGAGGACATGGTGATGAGTGTCTGTCAGGGGAAGCACTCGGCTGAGTGGTTTTGTACTGAGTTCCGCCGCTGGGCCGCAGAGATTTCTTGGGAGGACGCCGCCCTCCGAGGACTATTTCGCAGAGGCTTGTCCGAGCGGTTGCAGGATGCTTTGGCGTTACACCCCCCACCTAACTCTCTCGAGGATGCCATGACCCAGGCCGTCCGGATGGACCGCAGGTTGCGGGCCAGAGGGGTGATGCACGTGGAGACTACATTGTTCCCCAGTGGAAAAGAGACTGTCTCTGAGCCCATGGATGTGGGCGCTATCACTCTGAAGGAAAAGGAGAGAAAACGCCGTCGGGAAGAACAGTTATGCTTCTACTGCGGTAAAGCTGGACATTGGAAAAAGGAGTGTCCTGTCTGCCCGTCCTCAACCCGGTCAGCGGGAAACGACTAGGTCTGGGTAGTCAGCGAGGAGACTACTCAGACCCTCAGGTACACTTTTCCTCGTTCTCTAAGGTGTTGCTTCATGTGGAACTGTTAGTGGATGGTTGTTCTTTTTCCTCTACAGCCTTTGTGGACTGCGGGTCATCCATCAATCTGATTGACTCTCAATTGGTCACACGCTGCAAGATAGGGACAGCTAGGCTTAAGACTCCGATCAAGGTGGTGGCCATTGACTCCTCCCCCCTCACAAAAGAGGGAATTCTCTTTATGTCTGACTTGTTTTCGCTCAGAGTGGGCGCTGCTCACGAGGAAAAATTAAGTTGTTTTGTTCTGGACAATCTACCAGCAGGGTTGGTGTTGGGCATGCCCTGGTTACAACGCCATAACCCAGTTATTAACTGGAAAACGGGGGAGATTGTTCAATGGGGGTTTAATGATTCTAAGTTATATTATGAATCTGCACTGCTGGTTAAACCTGTTAAATCTGTGTCTGTGTCATCTGTCGAGCTGGAAGGTATTCCGGAGTACCTGAAAGACTTCGAAGATGTGTTCTCAGAAAGCGAGGCCGAGACGTTGCCGCCACATAGACCCTTTGACTGCGCCATCGAGCTAGTCCTGGGGGCTAAACTACCTAAAGCCCGCCTGTTTAATTTGTCTGGACCTGAGCGCTTAGCTATGAAGGATTATATTGCTGAAAGTCTTCGCAAGGGACACATACGTCCCTCAGTTTCACCTGTGGCGGCGGGGTTCTTTTTTGTGAAGAAAAAAGATGGCGGTCTACGTCCCTGTCTCGACTTTCGTGAATTAAATAAGATTACTGTACGAAATACGTATCCCCTTCCATTGATTCCTGATTTATGTAACCAACTATCAGGGGCAAAATGGTTCTCTAAACTGGATCTTCGGGGAGCATATAATTTGATAAGGGTCAGGAAGGGGGATGAATGGAAAACTGCGTTCCTCACGTCCGAGGGACTTTTTGAAAATTTAGTCATGCCGTTTGGTCTTACCAATGCTCCCGCCATATTTCAGAATTTCATCAACGTGGTGTTTTCTGATCTCATTGGTTGTTTTGTTGTTATCTACTTAGATGATATTCTGATATATTCCCCCGACAGTCATTCTCATATGAATCATGTACAAACTGTTCTCCAAAGACTTAGGGAAAATCATCTGTTTGCTAAATTGGAGAAGTGTGTGTTTTTTGTTCAAGAATTATCTTTTTTGGGATTGATTGTGTCCTGTGAGGGTTTTCGTATGGACCCCAAGAAGGTGCAGGCCATTGCGGATTGGGTACAACCCCGAGATCTTAAAGGGCTCCAGCGCTTCTTGGGGTTCGCCAATTACTACCGAAAATTTATTCGGGGGTTTTCGCAGGTGGTCAAACCACTCACTGATTTAACATGCAAAGGTTCGGATGTGAAAAATTGGTCCTCGCTCGCAAAAGAGGCCTTTGCTGGTCTGAAAAAATGCTTTATGACTGCTCCGGTGTTGGTACAGCCAGATCCGTCCAAACCATTTATTGTGGAAGTGGACGCCTCTGAGGTGGGGGTGGGTGCTGTGTTGTCCCAAGGTCCTGCCACTCTGACCAACCTCAGGCCATGTGCTTTTTTTTCCAGGAAATTCTCTGCTGCTGAGAGGAATTACGATGTTGGCAATAGAGAGCTTCTTGCGGTCAAGTTAGCGTTTGAAGAATGGAGGCACTTTTTGGAGGGGGCCAGTCACTCGGTTACTGTGATTACCGACCACAAAAATTTATCATATATTGAGTCTGCTAAGAGACTAACACCCAGACAGGCCCGTTGGTCACTTTTTTTTTCCCGTTTTCAGTTTACTATTACGTTTCGTCCGGGGTCAAAGAATATCAAGGCTGATGCCTTATCTCGCAGTTTTCATCCGGTGTCTCCCCCTGAGCCACCTTCCTCCATTCTTCACCCTGGGGTTGTGTTGGCAGTGGTCTCGTCTGAGTTGGAACAGGAGATTGAGAGGGCCCAGTCTCTGGCCCCTGCTGCCAAGCCAGGGGGTAAGTTGTTTGTCCCAGAGCAGCTTCGGCTTAAACTCCTCCAGGAGTTCCATGAATCCAAGCTCAGTGCTCACCCTGGTATATCTGCCACACGTCGGGCGGTGGCTAGGATCTTTTGGTGGCCTACTCTTAGCTCTGACATAAAAAAATTTGTTTCTGGTTGTGGGGTCTGCGCTCGTTCTAAAAACTCACATAGCCGGCCGGCTGGGGAACTGATGCCCTTGGCAGTTCCCGAAAGGCCATGGACTCACTTGTCCATGGATTTTATTACTAATCTTCCTCCATCCAAGGGCAATACGGTGGTATGGGTAGTGGTGGACAGGTTTTCGAAGCAGGCTCATTTTGTACCCTTATCCGCCACTACCCTCAGCTGAGACTTTGTCCAGATTGTTTGTACAGCATGTTATCCGGTTGCATGGGGTACCCCTGAATGTGGTGTCTGATCGTGGAGTGCAGTTTGTGGCAAAGTTTTGGCGTGCTTTTTGCAAGAAATTGGGGATGTCTCTGTCTTTTTCATCTGCATACCATCCTGAGAGCAATGGTCAGACGGAACGCACTAATCAGTCTCTGGAACAGATCCTCAGATGTCTGACTTCTGCAAGACAGAATGACTGGTGTGATGTACTGCCTTTGGCGGAATTCGCCTTCAATAGTCGGGTGAGCCAATCTACTGGTATGTCTCCTTTCCTGATCAGTTATGGTTTTAGTCCTCATTTTGGTGAGTTTTTTCGTTTGGATTCTGGGTGTCTAGGGGCAGAGGGGTCTGTTCAGCGATTAAAGAATACATGGGCGGAGGTCCAGCGGAATATATCCAGGTCTCAAGGCAGGTACAAGTTTTTCGCTGACAGGAAAAGAACACCAGGTCCTATGTTTCGGGTTGGAGAGAAAGTTTGGCTCTCCACGCGAAACATTAAGTTGAAGGTTCCATCAGCCAAGTTGGGCCCCAAGTTCATTGGCCCATACAAGATTGTGGAAAAGATCAATCCAGTGGCTTACAGGTTGTGTCTTCCAGTCTCATTCAAGATCCCTAACGTCTTCCATAAATCCCTACTGAAACCTTTTGAGGCAGTCCGGGGGGAGTCCGAGTCCGCTGCTCCTCCTGTTTTGGTTGAGGGACACATGGAATATGAGATTGAGCATATCGTTGACTCCAGGTTGGTGCAGCGGTCGGTACAGTACCTGGTTCATTGGAAGGGGTATGGACCGGAGGACAGATCCTGGGTGCCGGCCCGTTTGATGCATGCGGATCGCCTGGTTCGGGCTTTCCATGCCAGGTTCCCGGGCAAGCCTGGGGGTCCAGAGGCCCCCCGTTGAGAGGGGGGTACTGTCATGATCCCAGTGCAGGGTTGACCTGCACGCTAGGGGTTAAGGTTTTGATCCCAGTGCAAGCTCTTACCTGCACACCTGGGGCTTATTATTGTGGCCTCTCCTTGGTTCAGGGAGAGCTTCTTATAGCCCTAGGAAGCTCCAATCCCTGTCAGTTATACTTTCGCCCTTGGCAGAGTGTGTTGACCCCTGAGTGTGTTTGTGCTGTGTTCTGGTTTGCCTGATACTTTGGTTTTGACTCGGTCTGTTCTCTGGATACTGCTTGTTGGATTCTGTTTCTGTACCTTCGCTGTCTGTTTGGTTTTGACCTCTGCCTGTCCCCGACTATCCGTTCTGTCTCATCCTTGGTACTATACTGTCTTCTCGTGCTTTGACCTTGGCTTGTTCTGATTTACGTCTCTGTCTGTGCCCCTGGGTAACTTTGTCCCGTAGTTACCTTTCTAGGAGTTTTCCCTCAGCTTCTAGCTCCCTGGAGCTGAAGTCACGCCCCTCAACTGTCAGGTGATTCAGGCCCTGAAACCATCTCTCTCCTGCCTTGCTCACCCTGCGTTCCTAGGAGCCTGAAGCTTTCTTCTGCACTCGTCTTCCGGGAGATTGCACTGGTGAGTAGAGTTGAGCGATACTTTCCGATATCCTAAAGTATCGGAATCGGAATGGTATCGCCGATATCACTAAAATATCGGCGATACCCGATACCGATACCGGAAGTCCCATGTAAGTCTATGGGAACAAAATATCGCAACTAAAAAAAACCCATTCTTTCCTTGTAAACACTAAATATACACACATAGAATACATATATATATATATACATGTCATTGTGACATATATATATACATATATGTATAGTTTATACACTTCTACATAGTAAAATATCCTCTCATTCAATTGCCGGGTAAAGCCGGCTTCAGTGAAAAGACAGAAGCACCCGACATGAAATGACACTTGGTGTACATAGGGTTAACCATGTCTTTTCATGTCGTTTGCTATCTGATTTGCACAAACAATTAAATCAGACTATGTGTGCAAAATTTCACACCTGTAGGGGTTAATTAAAGGTGTAAATTCGTTGTAAAAAAAAACTGACTTTTTTTGCTACGAATTTACACCTTTAATTAACCCCTACAGGTGTGAAATTTTGCACACATAGTCTGATTTAATTGTTTGTGCAAATTAGGCTGGAGTCACACACAACCACAAAAAATCGGTCCGTTTTAGACGGTCGACAATCGGATCAAAATAAAAACATCACACATCCTTCTGGCATCCGATTTTCCTTCAAAAATGCGATTTAATCGCATGTGTGTGTACCTTGTAACATCCGATTTTCATCCGACTTGCGAGATTTTCTCGCAGGCTTGCAAAACTGACATATAATGGATCCAAAAGAATAGTATTTAAATGCCAAAAGAAAGAATAGATATATACACATATATATATATATATATATATATATATATATATATGTCATTGTGACATATATATATATACATATATTTATAGTTCTTACACTTCTACATACTGTTATAGCCGCTAATTCAATTGCCGGCTTCAGTGAAATCACAGAAGCCGACATGAAATGATACATTGTTTCCACACATTTAACCATGTAATTTCATGTATTTTTATATATGTTTGAAACATACAATTACATGAGTATATGTGTGCTAAATTTCAGACATGTAGGGGTTAATTAAAGGTGTAAATTCGTTAAAAAAAAATGCGTGGGCTCCCGCTGTATTTTCTCCACCAGACAGACAAAGCAAGCGAGTGGGGGCAGATAATAATAGCCTAGGGAGGGTAAATTTTTTTTGTGCCCCCCCCTGGCTACTAACATCTGCCCCCAGACACCCCAGAAAGGGCAAATCTATAATTAGATTTGCCCTTTCTGGCACTTTGCCCGTCTATTCCCATTGCCCTGTAGCGGTGGCGAATGGGTTAATAAGGGGTTAAAATGACCTTGCAATTGAAAGGTCACTTTAAGCCAGGTTAATAATTGATAGCTGTCAATTAGGCAACTATCAATTATTAATCCTATTGTATGAAAGAAAAATCAAACACACACACTTTAATAAAAAATAAGTTTAATTAAATAATCACACAGTTTTTGACCATATTTTATTTTCCTGCTAAAACCATTTCCTGTAATAAAAATAAAATAAAAAAGCAAAATTATACTTACCAATCCGATGTACAGTCAGGTCCCACGGTGTAATCCATCAGAAAGGGTTAACAGGTTACAGGTCGCAGAGAGCTAATAATGCTGTCTCAGACCTGTATTCCCCTGAATGAATAACTTCCTCTCCCAGCGAAAGTAGAGGAATAGATTCATGAATGGAGCTTAATTGATTTCTTGCCAATTTAACTGTAGTGACCTGACCTAAAGGGAAAGTGGACACAATCAATTAAGCTTCATTCATGAAACACATCCTCTCCTGTCGCCAGGAGAGGAACTTATTCATTCATGAGCTTTGAGCTGAGCATGCAGGATTACTTGCACTGCTTGGCTCAAAGCTAGTTAACCCTTTGTGAAGGATTACAGCGTGGGACGTGACAGATCGGCGGAATAGGTAAGAATAATGTTGTTTTATTTCTTTTTCTTTATTTTAGGAGATCAATGGCTTCGCACGGATTTAGTGTAAAATAAAATATGGTCAAAAAAATGTGTTTTTATTTCATTAAAATTATTTATTCTTAAAGTGTGTGTGTTTTTTTATTTACTTCAATAGGATTAATAATTGATAGTTGTCTAATTGACAGCTATCAATCATTAACCTGCCTTAAGGTCACCTTTCAATTGCAAGGTGACAGTAAGGTGAGATTAACCCATTCGCCACCGCTACAGGGCAATGGGAATAGACGGGCAAAGTGCCAGAAAGGGCGAATCTAATTATAGATTTGCCCTTTCTGGGGTGTCTGGGGGCAGATGTTAGTAGCCAGGGGGGCACAAAAAAATGCACCCTCCCTGGGCTATTATTATCTGCCCCCACTCGCTTTGCTTTGTCTGTCTGGTGGAGAAAATACAGCGGGAGCCCACGCATTTTTTTTCAACGAAATTACACCTTTAATTAACCCCTACATGTCTGAAATTTTGCACAAATACACTCATGTAATTGTATGTTTCAAACATATATAAAAATACATGAAATTACATGGTTAAATGTGTGGAAACAATGTATCATTTCATGTCGGCTTCTGTGATTTCACAAAACCCGGCAATTGAATTAGCGGCTATTACAGTATGTAGAAGTCTAGGAACTATAAATATATGTATATATACATGTCACAATGACATGTATATATATATGTTTGTGTTCTATGTGTATATATCTATTCTTTCTAGTCTTTATTAAAGCTGTCAGTGTGATTTTACAGTATAGGCGGGGATGAATTGCCGGCTTTTCTAAAGGACACCGATGCGATTTCATCGCAAGTCACACAGTGTGGTCCGTTTGTAATCAGATTTTTCATCGCTCCCATAGACTTGCATTGGCGATTGTCGACCGACAATCGGTGACAATCGTAGCATGCTGCGATTGTACACGGACGTTTAAAACGGACCACAAAAAATCTGATACTGGGAGCTGCTCCATAGATTAACATAGGTCCGACTGCAATGCGATATTTCATCGCATTGCAGTCGTCCGATTTTGTCGCCAGTGTGACTCCGGCCTTAGATAGCAAAGGACATGAAAAGACATGGTTAACCCTATGTACACCAAGTGTCATTTCATGTCACCCGACATGAAATGACACTTGGTGTACATAGGGTTAACCATGTCTTTTCATGTCCTTTGCTATCTAATTTGCACAAACAATTAAATCAGACTATGTGTGCAAAATTTCACACCTGTAGGGGTTAATTAAAGGTGTAAATTCGTTGTAAAAAAAACGGACTTTTTTGCTACGAATTTACACCTTTAATTAACCCCTACAGGTGTGAAATTTTGCACACATAGTCTGATTTAATTGTTTGTGCAAATTAGATAGCAAAGGACATGAAAAGACATGGTTAACCCTATGTACACCAAGTGTCATTTCATGTCGGGTTCTGCATTTTCACAAAAGCCGGCAATTGAATTAGCGGCTATTATACTATGTAGAAGTGTATGAACTACAAATATAAATATATATATATATGTGTCACAAATTCAATGACATGTATATATATATATGAGGTGTAAAATTGCTGAAAAAAAATGCGTGGGCTCCCGCCCTATTTTCGCAACCAGACAGACAAAGCCAGTGAGTGGGGGCAGATAATAATAGCCCAGAGAGGGACCATTATTTTTGCCCCCCCCCGGCTACTAACATCTGCCCCCAGACACCCCAGGAAAGACAAATCTATAATTAGATTCGCCCTTTCTGGCACTTTGCCCGTCTATTCCCATTGCCCTGTAGCGGTGGCGAATGGGTTAATATGGGGTTAAAGCCACCTTGCTATTGAAAGGTGACCTTAAGCCAGGTTAATAATTGAGAGCTGTCAATTAGACAACTATCAATTATTAATCCTATTGCATGAAATAAAAATAAAACACACACACTTTAATTAAAAATCATTTTAATGAAATAAAGACACATGTTTTTGACCATCTTTTATTTTACTGCAAAAACCATTTCCTGTAATAAAAATAAAATAAAAAAGCAAAATTATTCTTACCTATCCCATGCACAGTCAGGTCCCACGGTGTAATCCTTCAGAAAGGGTTAATGTTTACTGCAGGGACCGCAGCTAATGCTGCAGCCTCACAGTAAACCCCAAATGAATGAGTTCCTCTCCTGCCTGACAGGAGAGTAAAGGCTGGGTGTCACATAACGATACACCAGCGATCCCGACAACGATATGCACTTGTCAGGATCGCTGGTGTATCGCTACATGATCGCTGCTGAGCTGCCAAACAGGCAGCGATCTGGGACAGCGACACTGCGGGTAACATCGCTTAAGGGCCCGTCTCACATAGCGATATCGCTACCGAGATCGCTGCTGAGTCACTAGTTTTGTGACGCAGCAGCGAGCTCACCAGCGATATCGCTGTGTGTGACATTCAGCGACGATCAGCCCCCTGCCGGGTATCGCTGATCGTCGCAGAAATGTCAGGACCTTTTTTTGATCGCTGGTTTCCCGCCTGTCCACGCGCGATCGTGCCGGTCAGGGGGAAAACCCGCGTTTCAAAAAAAGGCCCTTTGACATTTCGGACGATCAGCGATCCCCGGCAGGGGGCTGATCGCGTGAATGTCACACACAGCGATTCGCTGGTGAGTCGCTCCCTGCGCACAAAACTAGTGATCAGCAGCGATCTCGTTTAGCGATATCGCTTGGGGAGACGGGGCCCTAAGCGATGTTACCCGCAGTGTCGCTTTCCCAGTCGCTGCCTGTTTGGCAACTCAGCAGCGATCTTGTAGCGATACACCAGCGATCCTGACATGTGCATATCGTTTTCGGGTCGCTGGTATCGTTAGTGGAACACACCCCTTACTCTCGTCAGGCAGGAAGGGAAAACTCATTATTTGGGGTTTACTGTGAGGCTGCGCTTAAGCGCGGTCCCTGCAGTAAAACATTAACCCTTTCTGAAGGATTTACACCTTTGGGACGGGAACTGTGCATGGATAGGTAAGAATAATTTTTGTTTTTTTATTTTATTTTTATTAAGGAATTGGTTTTTAGCAGTAAAAAAGATGGTCAAAAATCATTTGTCTTTATTTCAATAAAAAAGATTTTTAATTAAAAGGGGTGTGTTTTATTTTTATTTAATGAAATAGGATTAATAATTGATAGTTGTCTAATTGACAGCTCTATTATTAACCTGGCTAAGGTCACCTTTCCATGCAAGGTGGCTTAACCCCATAAATTAACCCCATTCGCCACCGCTAGGGCAATGGGAATAGGGGAAGTGCCCGAAAGGGCGAATTTTAATTTAATAATTTGTCTTTTGGGGTGTCTGGGGGCAGATGTTAGTAGCCCGGGGGGGGCCAAAAATAATGGTCCCTCTCTGGGCTTTATAATCACCCCACTCACTGGGTTTGTCTGTCTGGTTGCGAAAAATAGGGCGGGAGCCCCGATTTTTTTCAGAATTTACACCTCATATATTTTTTATACTGTCATTGAATTTGTGACAATTTTATATATTTATTTATTTGTAGTTCATCCTTCTAATGTAATTTTTCCGCTTTAAATTTAATTGCCGGCTTTTGTGAAAAAAAGAAACCGACATGAAAGACATTGGTTTACTTTGGGTTTAAACCCTGTCTTTTCATGCCTTGACATTTATTTGCACCAACAATTAATTTAGATATGTGTGCAAAATTTCACCCTGTAGGGTTAATTAAAGGTTAAATTCGTAGCAAAAAGTCCGTTTTTTTTACAAGAATTTACACCTTTATTAACCCCTCAGGAGTGAAATTTTGCACACATTTGTTGTTTTAAATTTTTTGTGCATTTAGTTGCAAAGGACAGAAAAGACATGGTTAAACCCCATTTTAACCCCAAATGTCTTTCAGTGGGTGACTGAAAAGAACTTGTTTAAATAGGGTTAAACCCTGTCTTTTCATGTCTTTTCTATCTAAGGCCGGAGTCACACGGCGGGCAAACGGACGATGAATGCGATGAAATACGCATTGCAGTCGGCCTATGTTAATCTATGGAAACAGCTCCCAGTTTCAGATTTTTGTGGTCCGTTTTTAAAGGTTCGTGTACAATCGCAGCATGCTTGATTTTCACGATTTTGGTCGCAATGCCCCAAAGAATTATGGGAGCGATGAAAATTGATTTCAAAACGGTCCACCTGGTGACTTGCGATGAAAATCGCTCGGTTGTTCCTTTTGAAAAGAGCAAATTTATACCCCCCCTATACGTAAAATCCACTGACAGCTTTTAATAAAAACTAGAAAGATGATATATACACATGAAACTACAAATTTTATATTACATGTCATTGTGGGCATTTTAATTACATTTATTTTTAGTTCTAAAATTTCTACTTCTGTAATAGCGCTAAATTCAATTGCAGGTTTTGTGAAAAACAAACGAAAGGGCCCGGGCATGAAATGATAATTGTTTCACACATTTTACATGTTAAAATTTTTTTTTTTTTTTTTAAAAATTTTATTTTATATATGTTTGAAACATTTCAATTTCCCTGAGTGTATTTGTGCAAAAAATTTTTGACATGTAGGGTTAATTAAAGGTGTAATTTCGTTGAAAAATAATGCGTGGGCTCCCGCTGTATTTTTCCACAGACAAAGGGCAAAGAAAGCGAGTGGGGGCAGATAATAAAAGCCCCGGGAGGGGGCATTTTTTTGGCCCCCGGCTACTAACATCTGCCCCGACACCAGAAAGGGAAATCTATAATTAGATTCGCCTTTCTGGCCTTTGCCCGTCTATTCCCATTGCCCCGTAGCGGTGGCGAAAGGGTTAATCTAACCTTACTGTCCCTTGCAATTTGAAGGGGGCCCTTAAGGCGTTAATTTTTGTTAGCTGTCATTGGGCAACTATCAATTATTAATCCAGAAGTAATAAAAATAACACACACACTTTAAGAAAAAATAATTTTAATGAAATAAAAACACTTTTTTTGACCTTATTTATTTTACAAATCCGTGCCGAAGCCATTGGATCTCCTAAAATAAAGAAAGAAAAGAAATAAATACAACTTTATTTTTACTATTCGCCCGATCTGTCACTTTCCCACGCTGTAATCCTTCACAAAGGTTAACTACTTTGAGCCAAGCAGTTGAAAGTAATCCTGCCATGCCTCAGCTCAAAGCCCCATGATGAATAAGTTCCTCTCCTGGCGCAGGAGGGATTTGTTTCATGAATGAAGATTAATTGATTGTGTCCACTGTCCCTTTAGGTCAGGTCACTACAGTTAAATTGGCAAAAATCAATTAAGCTCCATCATGAATCTATTCCTCACTTTAGCGGGAGAGGAAGTTTTTATTCAGGGGAATACAGGTCTGAGCAGCATTATTAGCTTCTGCGCCCCTGTAACCTGTTAACCATTTCTGTTGGATTACCCGTGGGACCTGACTGTACATCGGATTGGTAAGTAAATTTTGCTTTTTTATTGTATTTTTATTACAGGAAAGGGTTTTAGCAGGAAATTTAAAATATGGTTCAAAAACTGTGGATTATTAATTAAACTTTTTTTTATTAAAGTTGGTTGTGTTTTGATTTTTTTTCATACAATAGGATTAATAATTGATAGTTGCTAATTGACAGCTATCAATTTTTTAAACCCTGGCTCTAAAGTGACCTTTCAAATTTGCAAGGTTCATTTTAACCCCCTTTTTAACCCATTCGCCACCGCTACAGGGCAATGGGGGAAAAGACGGCAATGTCCAGAAAGGGCAAATCTAATTATTGATTTGCCCTTTCTGGGGTGTCTGGGGGCAGATGTTAGTACCAGGGGGGGGGGCACACCAAAAAAAATTACCCTCCCTAGGCCCATTATTATCTCCCCCACTCGCTTGTTTGTCTGTCTTTGGGGAAAAACTGCACCCACGCATTTTTTTTTAACGAATTTCACCCCTTTTAATAACCCCTACATTCTGAAATTTAGCACACATAATCATTAATTGTTTTTCAAAATATTAAAAAATACATGAAATTACATTTAAATTGGGAACAATGTACATTTATGCGGGTTTTGTGATTTCACTGAAAAACCCGGAAATTGAATTAGGGCTATTTAAAAGTATGTAGAAGTAAAACTATAATTTTAAAGTATATTATATATGTCACAATGACATATATATATATATATAATTATATTATATATTAAAGTGTATATAAAATTCTTTCTTTTGCATTTAAATACTTTCTTTTTATCCATTATATGTCATTTGCAAGCCGCAGAAAATCTCGCAAGTCGGTTTAAAATCGGGTATTACAGGGACACACAAAATCTAAAATCCATTTTTAAGAAATCGGTTCAGAAGGGGTTGATGTTTTTATTTTTATCCGATTGTCGGGGCCGCCTAAAAGGGCGATTTTTGTGGGTTTGTGTACCCACCAAATTTTACAAAAAAATTAAATTTAGAAAGGTGCAAAAATTTCACACCTGGAGGGGTTAATTAAGGTAAATTTGTACAAAAAAAGCTTTTTTTTTAAAACGAATTAACCTTAATTAACCCCCCCCCCACTGTGTTTAATTTTTGCACACATTGTTTATTTAATTGTTTTTGGGAAATCATAGCAAACGCAGAAAAGGGCATGGTTTAAACCCCATTACACAATGCATTTCATTCGGGGCCTGTCTTTTTACGAGGCGGGTTTTTTTCCCATTGAATGAAGGGGGGTTTTTTTACATGAGAAGGATTTTAAAAATAATTTTATGAATATTTTTGTCCAATGAATTATATATATATTTGTATTTTATTGTGAATTTGTGTTTACAAAAGAATGGGGTTTTTTTTTGTGGGGATAAATTTTTTCCAAGACTTTTCATGGGGCTTCGGTATGGGATCGGGATCGCCGATATTTTAGTGATAGGCAACCATTCATTTCCCTACTTTAGGATATCGGAAAAATATCGCTCAACTCTACTCACCAGTGCAATCTCCCGGGAAGACGGTGCAGAAGAAAGCTTCAGGCTCCTAGGAACGCAGGGTGAGCAAGGCTGGAGAGAGTATGGGTTTCAGGCCTGAATCACCTGAAGTTTGAGGGGCGTGACTTACAGCTCCAGGGAGCTAGAAGCTGAGGGAAAAACTCCTAAGAAGGAAACTACGGGACAAAGTTTACCCAGGGGCACAGACAGAGACGTAATCCGAACAATCCAAGGTCAAAGCACGAGAAGACAGTATAGTACCAAGGATGAGACAGAACGGATAGTCCGGGGACAGGCAGGAGTCAAAACAAACAGACAGCGAAGGTTACAGAAAACAGAATCAACAAGCAGATATCCATGAGAAAGGACGGAGTCAAAAACCAAAGGGTATCAGGACAAACCAGAACACAGCACAAACACACTCAGGGGGTCAATCACACTCTGCCAAGGGCGAAAGTATAACTTGAAGGGATTGGAGCTTCCTAGGCTATAAGAAGCTCTCCCTGAACCAAGGAGAGCGCACAATAATAAGCCCCAGGGTGCAGGTAAGAGCTTGCCCACTGCGGATCAACCATTAACCCCTAGGTGCAGGTCAACCCTGCACCTGGGATCATGACGTACCCCCCCTCTCAACGGGGGGACTCTGGACCCCAGGCTTGCCCGGGAACTGGAATAGGAAAGCCCGAACCAGGCGATCACCATGCATCATAACGGGCCGGCACCCAGGATCTGTCCTCCGGTCCTACCATTCCAATGAAACCAGGTACTGTACCGACCGCTGCACCAACTGGACCGTCAAACGATATGCTCAAATCTCATTTCCATGTGTCCCTTTCACCAAAACAGGGGAGCAGCCGGTCCTCGGACCCCCCCGGACTGCTCAAAAGGTTTCAGTAGTGATTTATGGAAGTCGCTAGGGATATGAATTGAGGACTGGAAGACACAACCTGTAAGCCACTGGATGATCTTTTCCACAATCTTGTATGGGCTATGAACTGGGGCCCAACTTGGCTGATGAACCTTCAACTTAATGTTTCGCGTGGAGAGCAAACTTTCTCTCCCAACCGGAAACATTAGACCTGGTGTTCTTTTCGTCAGCGAAAAACTTGTACCTGCCTTGAGACCTGGATATATTCCGCCTGGACCTACCTCCCATGTATTCTCTTACATCGCTGAACAGACCCCTCTGCCCCCTAGACACCCAGAATCCAAACGAAAAATATCACCAAAATGAGGGACTAAAAACATAACTGATCAGGAAAGGGAGGACATACCAGTAGATTGGCTCAACCCGACTATTGGTTGGGGGGAAAAAAAAAAAAAAAACCCCCCGGGGGGGGGGAAAAAAAAACAGAAAGGGGGGGGGGGGAAAAAAAAAGGGAAGGCCCAAAAAAAAAAACCCCTTTTTTTCCCCCCCCGGGGAAAAAAAAATTTGGGGTTTTTTTTCCCCATAAAACTTCCCAACCAAAAAAAAAAAACCCCCCCGGGGGGGGAAAAATTTTTAAACCCCAAAAACCCCTTTTTTGGCAAACCCCACCTTTCGGGGTTTCCCCCCCAAAAGGGGGGGCCCCCCTTTTTTTGGGGGGGGGCCCCCCCCCGGGAACCCCCCAAAAAGGGGGGGGAAAAAATTTTCCCCTTTTTAATTTTAAAAAAAATTTCCCCCTGGGAAAAATTTTTTAAAAACCAAAAAAAATTTTTAAGGTTTTTTCCAAACCGGGGAGGACCGGTTTGGCCCCCCCCCGGGGGGGGGGGGGGGTTTTTTTTTTTTAAAAAGGGCCCCCCCTTTTTTAAAAAATGCCCCCCTTTTTTCCCCGGCCCCCCCCCCAAAAAAAAAAAAAAGGGGGGGAAAATTTTTTTTCCCCCCAAAAAAAAAGGGGGGTTTTTTTGGGGAAAAAAAACCCCCGGGGGGGTTTTTTTGGACCCCCTTTTTTTTTTTTTTTTAAAAGGGTTTCCCCCCCCCAAAAAAAAAAAAAACCCCCTAAAAAAAAAAAAAAAAACCCCCCGAAAAAAAAAAGGGGAACCCCAAACCCCAAAATTTCCCCAAAAGGGGATTCCCCTTTTTTTGGGGCCTTTAAAAATTTTTTTTTTTTCCCCCCCCCAAAAAAATTTTTTTTTTTGGAATTAAAAAAAGTTTTTTTAAAAAACCCAAAATTCCCAAAACCCCCAAAGGGGTTTTTTGTGGGAAAAAAAGGGAAAACCAAAATTTAAAAAAAACCCCCAAAAAATTTTGGGGGGTTTTGGGGGGTTTAAAAAAAAACTCCCCCAAAAAAAAAAAAACCCCGGGGGGAAGAATTTTTCCCCCCCAAAAGGGGGAAGGGGCCCCCTTTTTTTTTTTGGATTTTAAAAAAAAAAAAAAAATTTTTTTTAAAAAAAAAAAAACCCCCCCCCCCCGAAAATTTTTTTTTTAAAAAAAAGGGGCCCCGGAAAAAAAGGGGGGGTTTTTGCCCGGGTAGGTTTTTTAAAAAATTTTGGTTTTGGGGGGGGCCGGGGTTTTTTTTTAAAAATCGGGAAAAAACCCCAAAAAAAAAGGGGGGGGGAAAAGGGGGGGGGCCCCCCAAAACCCAAAAAAGGGTTCCCCAATTTTTGGCCCCCCTTTTTTTAAAAAACAAGGAAAAAAAAAAAGGGGGGGGTTTTTTTTTTTCCCCCTTAATTTTTTTTTGGGGGTTTCCAAAAAGGGGGGGAAAAAAAAAAAACCCCCCCCCTTTTTTTTTTTAAAAAACCCTTTTTGGCCCTTTTTCCCCCGGGGGTTTCCGGGGGGAAAAAAAATTTTGGGGTTTGGGAGGTTTTTGGGGGCCCCCCAACCCCCCCCAAAAAACCTAAAAACCCCTTTTTGGGGATCCCAAAAAAAAACCCCCAAAAAAATTTTTTTTTTAAAAAAAAAAAAAAATTTTCCAAAAAAAAATTTCCCTTTTTAAAATTAAAATTTACCCCCCGGGAAAACCCCAAAAAAGGGGGGGGAAAAAAAAAACCCCCAAAAACCCCAACCCCCCGGGGTTTCCCCTTTAAACCCCGGTTTTGGGGGAAAAAACCCCCGGGGGAAAAATTTGGGGAAAAAAAAAAAAACCCCCCCCAATTTCCCCCTTTTTTTTTTTTTTAAAAAAAAAAAAATTTTTTTTTTTTAAAAAAATTTTTCCAAAAAAAAAAAAAAAAGGGGGAAAAAAAACCCCCTTTTTTAAAAGGGGCTAAAAGGAAGGAAAAAAAAAACCCCGGGGGTTTGGGGGGAAAACCCCCTTTTTTTCCCCCCCCCAAAAAAATTTTTCCCCCCCCGGGGGGGAAAAATTTTTTCCCGATAAAAATTTTTAAAAAAAAAAAATTTTGGGCCTTAATTTTTCCCCAAAAGGGGCAAAACCCCCCCCCTTTTTTTAAAAAAAAACCCCCCCCCCCCCAAAAAAAAATTTTTTTTAAAACTTTTAAAAATTAAAAACCCCTTTTTTTAAATTAAAAAGGGGGAAAAAGAAAACCCCCGGGTTTTTTTCCCCCTTTTTTGGGCCCCCCCCCGGGGGAAAAAAAACTTGGGGTACCCGGAAACCGGCCCCCCGGGCCCAAACCGGTTAAATTTCCCCAAAAAAAAATTTTTAAAAAATTTTTTTGAAAAATTTTTTTTTTTTTTAAAAAATTTTTTGGGGGAAAAAGGGGGGCCCCCCCCCCTTTTTTTTTAAAAAAACAAAAAAAAAAAAAAAAAATTTTTGGGAAAAAAAAAAAAAAATTTTTTTTGGGGGGGGGGGGGGTTTTAAAACCCCCAAAAAAAAGCCCCCCCTTTTTAAACCCCAAAAAAAAAAAAAAAAAAAAAACAATTTTCCCCAAAAAAAAAAAAAAATTAAAAGTTCCCCGGGGGAAAAAAAAAAAAAAAAAAGGGGGGGGGGGCCCCCCCCCCCCCCCGGGGCCCCCCCCCAAAAAGGGGGGCCGGGGTTTTTTTTTTGGGAAATTTAAAGGGGGGTCCGATGCTTCCCTTGGCGCAAAGTTAACAGCGCTTCACTGTTGCACCTCGATTGGGGCATCAACACCGCCCCAGGCTGAATGAAAGCATCAAGATGATCCAAACATTCACCCTCAGTCTCAACAGGGGGTTTGCCCACACAAAGCTGGTTGAATAAATAATTAATTTAACATTTTAGATCGTTCATGAAAATTGGAAGCAGTCAAAAAAAACAGATTGTTTTGGGTTAATAAACCCCTGAATTTTTCACTTTCACCGCCAAAACCAAAAGGGGCAACTTGGAACCCCAGAACGGGGGGCTACGGCAGGAGCCGGGCTCGCTCCCAAAACCTAAACCGGCCCCAAAACCTGGGCATTCGGGGCCAAACACTTGCAAATTGTGTTTATGGGCCTAGGTTTAAAAAAGGGGTTTTTATAGTTTTAAATCTCAAGATTTTACATCACTCCGCAAAGTTCCTTTAGCGGCCCCTTTTTCCAGACTTTTAAGACAGGAGTCTGGAAGGAGAGGAAAAAAAAAAAAAAAACAATAGTGTTTACCTGTGTAAAGCAAAGAGAAAAAAAATTAAAGGGGAACTGCCACCTGGAATGGTGTGGAATTCACAACCACTACATCACAGAAAGTTAAACCGACATCTGATACCCACTTTTACAGCAACCAAAAGAGGGAAGAGAAAAAAAAAAAAAAATAGTTTTTAAACCCGTGGTACACGCAGAAAAAAAAAAAATTAAGGGGTTCTCACCGGAAAGTTGTGAAAGTCACAACCACTGTATCACAGAAATACAACTGGAAAATCGATATCCACATTTCACGACAAGCCTTCCCCCGCCCAGCAAACTAACGTTTTGGCTTTTGGGTCTTTAATGTTGAACAGTTCATAACGCTTGTCTTGGGGGCGATAAAAACATGAGACACAGGTTTGAATAGAAGGGTTTTTATTACTTCTACAGTGGCAAAAATAGTCACCAGTTGCAGATACAGAACGGGGACACAGCAGCCAGAGAACTTAAGCTCGCAATCACTCTCCACAAAGGTTTAGGACTTCTTTTTCTGTTACCGAAAACCATGCAAACTGGGTCTTTCAAAAAGCAGGTTCCAGATCCCAAGTGTTCAGAGTTCCTCAGAGGAAGCTGGACATAACCAGGCTTCCAGGAGTCATCACAGGTTTTACTGCAGGAATTTAGAAACCTGATTGCTCAACTGTGGGTGCTTTTTAAAACAAGAGGAGAGAAACAGGGGGGAACATGAAGCGAAAACTCCCTATTTACTGAGGGCAAAAGCTGCAGCAAGACGAAAACAAAATGGGTACGGGAAAAACTAGTTTCAAAACATATACAAAGAACCTTTCACGTCTCCTACCCCCGGATGGCCAATTGCATGCCTCTTGCAAGTTACCAGGGATGGAAAACAATCACAAATCTTAACCCTTCACTTAATCCGCAAGAAATAAAATTTTTTAAAGCGAATCGTTCCACCCACCGGGTGGCCCCCACGGAAGTGAGTACAATATTTTTTCCCCATTACCCGACCCTGTCCAAAACTCCTAAATCTGTCTTACTGATGAAAAACACGATCCGATCGCATACAACAACCCCAAAGCAAAAAAAAAACATCCACTGATCCAAAGCATGGTCACTAGGCTGCAGAAAAAGGCCCGCGGGTTCTTTGCGCAAAAGGACATTAAAAACCCTATGCGCGTGATTCACCCCAAAGGGGATCGGGGGTCCTAAAACGAAAATACAACAAGCAAGCATTTTTAAAAAAAAAAAAATCTTGTTGTTCCCAAAAAAAAAATCGGGCAAACGCCCTTTTCTCCACGAAATTGCCCAGAACAACCTCACGTGTTGCTGATTTTACCCCTCCAGAAGAGACCCTGCAGGCGTTCAGCCAAATCCCAAACCCACCCATGAGAAAACAAAATCTTTCCTTAGAGATTTTTTTTTTTTTTTTTTTTTTATTTTTTGGGGGGACTTTCTGTATGAAATGCTACAAAACTCTGGGAAAAGGAAAATCTTCCCTACAATAAAATACTTGATCCCACGATGTAACGGGGGAAACCCGATCCTGCGACCAGACCCCCTAAAGTCCTCACTAGCTAAACGAAGACCATAGTTGCAGGGAAAGGGAAACCCTACAAGATTTAGGGACGGAGAAAAGGGGACACCCCCTAACAGAAATTGTAGCAGGGGAAAAATTAAAAAAAAAACAAATTACTACGAATCCTAAGATTAACAAAAATGACAGAGTAAGGCACCAAGCACCCGGCTAGCTTAAGAGTAATAAAACCCAAAGAAGCCACAAAGCCAGAAGGCGGGGCCAGACTAAATAGGGGAAAAAAGGCTGGACCAGCAAACGAAACAAAACTAAAAGGGGTTTTTAAAGAGAGGTTTTGGGCAGGGGACAATTCTTGGGTGTTTGCTCTGACTCCCCTTTGGGGACGATCCGTGCCTATCCCAGCTCATCCTGATCGGCTGGTGCACAAGTGGGGTCGTGACCCTTCCTCAGGGGGGTACTCTTTGAAAAGTGAAGAGGGTTTTTCTGGCAGAGCCCCTCGGGTGTTCACGACTGAACCTTTCACGAAGAATGGCAATCGGGGTTCACTGACGGTCGATATAAGGGGGTTCCCCCCAGAGGGTTGCCGGTACAATTGTTTTTGTCTCTTTTGGGGGTTTCCTGGCTCTTTTGGGAATTGCTGGAGTCTTCCCTGCATCTCCGCTTTCAGATAAATATTTTTTGCTTTTCTTTTTGTGCTTGCATTTTGCATTGTTTCTGCTTTTTTGTGGGGGTCCCAGGCCTCCTGGGGCCTGAGCTCCTCACAGTTTTATCGCGCCACGTTTTTTGCCATTTGCTTTCCTGTTTTTTTTACCTGCACTTGGTTTTTTTTCACACGAGATCATTTGGGGTGGGGGGATCGTGTGATCTCATATTTTTGTAATCAAAATTTTTGGTTTTGTAGGGTTTTTTGGGGTTTTCGAAATAACTCTCCTTTTCCAAACCATTTAGTCATTTGTGGCCCCAGGTTTTGCTCAATTTATTTCTGCCTTGTTTGTGTTTTCATCTTGTCTAACCGCCATTAATGTTTGGGGGCTTCCTATTTTTTTTTGGGGACGCTCCGGGGGAGATACTTCATCTTTCTGCCTTTAGGTGTAGTTATCTCCGGCTGGAGAGGCTCTAGGGTAACTGGGAAGCTCCACGTTTTCCTCTGTTTTGTCGTTATTTAGGAAACGCAACCCATCATTACAACTCCAGTGCTGCTCCCTGCTGTGTTTCCTTCCTCCTCACTACCGAAAACAAAAAATTTTCCCCCTTTGCTTTTTTCCCTTTGACGAACAATTGACTGCCTCTCTCCGAACAGAAAACCAGATCCCGGTAAGGAGTAGATTTATCCTCACACAGTTTTTTCTCCCCAAAAAAATTTAACAGAACCAAAATTCAAAAATTTCTGCCATCAGATTGGGGCTGGGACGGCAACCGTTTAAAATAGCTGGTTTTTCACACTGTATATAAAAAGGATTGGGGTTTTTGATGTAAAAGAAAGGAAAAAAAAAAAATGGGGGGATTGGGAATAAAAAAAAGGTTTAGATGCAAAAAAAAATATTTCTCCCCGAGAACCTAGGGCTATAATACGGTCAATATATATAAAGGCAGCAGCAGCAACAGAAATGGAAGGCCTTTATGTTGCAATGAAGTATGCCACATACAGGCCGCCTCCCAAAGCACTCAACTATAACCCCGTAATTTGTCCTTTGAAGGCTGTTTTATTTGCTGGATTTGGTATTCTATTATGGTATACCCACACACCCATAAACCCCCAAATCGCCCTATCTTGGGAGACTCCCCTACCTAGCTGATTCCAGGGACTTTTATGACAGGCGGGGCCAGGGCTTTATACACCAAGATCGTGGCCAGCCAAACCTGTAACCTGCGTCCACCACCGACAAAAAAACGGACCGTATTGTACAGCAAAACGCCCCAAAAAGTTGCCGGCACAAAACCGTTTTCACCCTGCAGGGTGCGGCTGCGTATTTTTCGCATTAAGCACCGTTGAATCCGTATGCATCCGTACGCGTATTTTTTCTCGCCGCCTTTCAAAATGGAAAATTAACGGTTTTTTGGCCCGAAACTCATTCAAACCCCTCATCAGGGAACCCATTTAATGCATCAGGTGGGAGCCCCCAAACTTGCCATTTTTGTGGGGTGCTTTTTTGGAGTACTGCTGGTTGGTTGCCAACATGTCCCGACAGTCTTCAGTCACCCCAACTGTCGGGTTTCAACGGTTTGCCCGCCGCTTTGGCAGCCAACCCATGATCTTATTTCCCCGAGGGGGAGGCCCAAAGGGGGTCATCCCCTTGAGGCAAAACCTCACAAAGGCCATTTTCACCGCCGTATCATCCTGCGGAGTCATCCAACAAGTTTTTTTTGTTCTGTCGGGGGACCTTCCCACAGTGATGTTTTTGTTTGGAGAGGGGCGCCTGGATCACTACCAGGATCCAATGCGCAAAGCTATCTCTGCAGAGACGACTTTTCCTTTACACACGGTATGATTTTCCCCACTTACAACGTCTGTTTTAGATGGTTTTCCCACTAGTTTCCCTTTAACCCTTAGGTTGTTGCTGAAATACCCTCAAAAACTCCCATATAAAACTTGGGGGACTCGGTAAGAACTAATTTTTGTACATTAAAACATGTAACGGTTTTGTTTAAAATGCGTTTTTTAAACCTTGTGCTTATAATATTTTTCTCTCACATTTTGGTTATGTAGGTTCCAAATACTGCATACCATGCCCACTCCATCTGGAGTTTTTGATTGGGAGTCCACCATCTCTGGCATTGTGCGGATACCTCCCCCCAACTCGGGGACGACTGCATCAACTGGGTGTGCCTGACCAAAGATGGAAGACGGGAAAGGATCCCGGGGGATTTAAAAGGGCAATCCCAGTTCCCAATTGTAGGACCCTTGAGGGAAAAACACCGTTTCAAAAGCCGCCAAACTCGGGGTCCCAATTCAAATTTATAAACAGAAATTTTTCTCTGGGCTTTTTGGCTCTGGTTGACAGTAACTCATTTTATAATTATAGACAGGGGGCCTAGGAAGAACTGAGATTTTGGGTTTTTAAATTCTCCTTTTATACTCAGCGGCGGGCCAATAACGAGTTGCACCTACCACCACACGCAACTTCCGGCTCCAATTAGAACCTGCCCCTTTTTGTTGTATTGGGGAAAAAGGGCCTTCCAGCTAAAAGGAATGTGATAGGCCATAGCCCAGGACTCTTGCCCAAAACCGCCCTGGTTTCAATTTGCGCCTATCAGGGGCCCAGCGCCTGGGGGATTTGGCCTTGGGTTTTTGGGGGAAAAAAAGGTGGGCCCCTCCAGTCGCTTTCAGCTGAGTAAACCAACGCAATGGGGTCATCAAAGCAGTTTTTGTTTACTAATTCACATTTTTTAAAACCAGAATGCATGTTTGTGGCCCATCAATGGGGGTGAAAGTGTGGTACCAAGGGGATATCCACCCCCCAGTCTCCCTTACGTCCCCCCCCTCAGGATGAAAACCCGGTTTCTTTACCCAATATTTTTGGTCACATAAGGACTACAACAGGGCAAGAAGCATTATCTAGGGTTTAATTTTTTTTTGTGTGTGATAGCAAAAAAGTTTTTTTGCTGACATAGTCTCTGTCTGGTGTTAAGGGTTTATAAAATTTTTGGGTGGTTAATACAAAAAACTTATAAAAAAATCCAACTTTTTTTAAAAATAGAAATTTAATTGCAAACTCCCACTTGAGTAGTGACTACCATATTTGTTTCATATGGTACTGTATTTACATCACAAAATGTAAGGTGCATTCTACACTACCAAAAAAGGCATTAAAAAATTTAAAAATATTTCATAAAATAGTTTTAAAGAAAAAAAAACAATTGTCACAGGGAGTGCTGATCATATGTGACCCAATGTCAGATTGGCACATTAAACAAGGCAAAGAGCATTTTACAACTTTAGTGAAACAAAAATTAAAAAAGTAAAAAAACTTGAGTAAAAATATATCTAAGAAAATAAAAAACTTTCACTATGTATAGTAAAGACCATATTTACCCATATGTTTGCTTCACAAGTTTAACTACCAAAAAATGCAATAGACAACATGGAGTAAAAGAAAATATAAAAAAATAAAAAACATTTGCTGAAATAATAATACAAAAGGAAAAAAAAAAACTTTCCCTAGACATGGCACCATATCGCCCATATGGTTGATTTTAAGACAGGCATAGAAATTATGCATACCAAAAAGTTAAAAAATAAAATATAAAACAATACCAAACTTGGTAAATTTAAGATATAAAAAAACCCAAAAAAGTTTCGGGTAGCCCATTCCCCCCATCCAGTCCATTGCGTTTTGAGGCATTCAGATATCAAAAACGTTTCACACATGGTTAAAAATAAATATAAAAAAAATAACAAACTTTGTATAAAAATAATTAATGAAAATAACAAACTGACTAGCCACAAAGAGCATTTGGTACCTATGTTGTTTAGAGGCATCTAATTAGTGCAAATTCTTTGACACAACAAGTTTTAAAGAAATAAAAAAAATAACAAAATGCTTTTTTTAAAACATAATATAAAAGTAAAATAAAAAATCACAGCTGGTGGTTTGGGTGGGGGGTTTTCATCCTGTGTGGTTTTGGGTTTATCACCACCTTGACCATCACCCTGAGGGGGGGATTTTTTTTTGGGCCCTGACTAAAAATCGCCCCCGGTCGGTGGTGTGTGGGCAATGCCAAAAGATAAGGGGGAAATTTTATTCCTTTTGGGAAAATGATAGCCCGAGATCAACCCCCCAATATGACCATGTTTACACATCCATTGGGGCCAAACCCCCAACACGGGTCGTACAAGTGCCAGAAAAAGCAAACTTGTGTCCCTGTTGGAGGGAAAAGTTGCCAAAAACTGGGAAAAGAGGTATCTACTTGAAGACCATTAAGGAAGGGGAAGAGTTTTTAGACAGACAAATTATCTCTTCATGGTACAGAAAGAGAAAAAATTCGAATGCAAATAAGAAACAGGGAATGGAAGCTGTACCCAGAGAAGCGGGAGGACAGGGGGCAGTCAGCACCAATTCTGCTAAAACCCTACCGGGGCTCTACACAGGGGGAACTTTGAAGAAATACATCGGGATAAGACTTTGCCCAAACAACCTTTTACCCCTCAGAGCCCCTCCGAATGGAGAAAGAAAAACTTTTGTAAAGAAGAAAGGGGAGAGTTGTTGTCAGGGGCGTTCCCTTTTAGGGGAACAGAGGCCGCATCTGCGACCGATAAACCTCAAGAGAAATGGCTTTTTCTTCCGGTGCAAAAATTAAAAAAAGTGTCTGACGGGATATCAGGACTCTTCAGACCTAAAGATGACTACCCATTCCTGCTAATACAGGGGGGACAAATAACCGCTAAAACGCCCGGAAACCACTGCAGTGACTTTGAAAACTTAGGTAAAAAGGGAAAGAACGGGAGCGCGGGGGGTCTTCTTTTCCCATCCCCCGGGAGGGGCCAGGGAACAAGAGGGGAATTAAATTCTGCAGTGAACAACGGCTACGCAGGTGCCGCCAAGGTTTTGGAATTTCTGGACAGAGTGAATTCCCTATACGAGGACTACTTGCTAAGAGGGGGCCCCTTTACAAGACGAAAACAGATTGGAATCCCTGCTAACTCCAGGGAGTTTAAAACTAGAAAAGTGGGAAGGGGGAAGAAAAACCCAGCAAAAGCAACACTTACAAATACATTAGATTTTGCTATTAGAAATGAAGGGAAGCAAAGACAAAAAAATCAAATAATAAAATTTTGAAGGAAGAAAAACCCAAATCACAAACAAAGTTTTCTATACAATGCAAAAAACAGGGGCAAAAAACAAGGAGAACTGAGCTACAACCAGGAAAAAATAAAAGTCAGGGAATCCGACTTGGGGGGAGTACACATGGGGAAAAAAAGCAGAAGGATCAACTTTTTGCAAGAAACAGATTTGAAAAACAAAGGGGAGGTTTGCATTTTTGTTAAAAAAAGGTATATCGCACAAGTTGACCTTCAGAGCGGGAGTCGTGGAAACTTTGGTAAAAAACAAGACGAAAAGGGAAAAGACACCATTGAGGATTTACACGGCCCCTTGAAAGCTGAAGATATGGAGAACTCTTTTTGCTCAAAGGGCCAGTTCTCCAAAAAAATGACAAGTGTCTGGATTTTTTCAACTACCAACATTTGGGGGGAATTTCCTCCGGCAAAACAACACCCGGGAAATTTTACCCCTTTTTGCGGGACAACTTTATTTTCCAAAAGGAAAGGAAAAACAAGGGGGACTGCTCCCTTGGATCAACCCTAAAAAAGGAGGAAATGGGGAGGAGGTAAAGAGGGCTGGACTCAAGGGGGAAAGTGACAAGCAAAATTTGAATTTTGGAAAAAAGAGGGGAAGACCTTAAAGACTCAACGTCAAGGTTATTTTTCAGAAAGGGAATTTTAAAGGGAAACCCGAAAGAGAATTGGGGGGGTCCAATGGCTGGTATCCTTTAAAACAAAAATGTCCAGAAGGTGGAAAATCTTGAAAAAATGGGGGGTTAAAAGCAAATCGTTACAATTCCGAAAGAGGGGGAAAATGGAAGCATTTTAAGGAAACCAGATGAAATAACATAAACTTTAAAACCCCTGCTAAAAAGGGAAAGAAAGTTATCAATGGAAAAGGGGGGCAATCTAAAGAAGAAAAAATGCCGTCGCAGAAAACCGCAGGGGACAAACAGATTTTCTAAAGCTGACAAAGAAAAAGGGTTGCAATAGTCAAAACAACAAAAAAGGATTTTGGGATCGTCAAAAGTAAAAGAAAAGCAAAGACTATGGGATTTTTTACAGGATGAAAATGATGAAATGGTAATCAGATTTAGAAGGCTAAATTTTTAAATTCCTATTTTGCTCTTTTTTTCCCCAGAAAGGAAAGTAACACAACTGATCTCACTGTCCTATTAAAAAATAAGAATCCGGTATCTAAAACAGAAAAGACTGAGGAAACACTTAGCTAACTAAATAAATTCAATCCCGGGTCCAGATGAATTAACCCCCAGGTACGAAGGAGAAGCGAAAAAATTTTTGAACCACTGTCCATATCTTTAAAAATTCTTGGAGAACGAAAATCCCAGAAGACTGGAGAAGGCAAAATGTTTTCCTTCTTAAAAAAAGGGGAAAAGGGGACCCAGGAACTACGGGCCGGTGAGTCTGACTTCTAACCGGGAAGATCTTTGAAAAAAATTATTAAGCAGTTCAAGTACCGGGAAAAGAATGAAGGTTTAAACAGACCCGCATGGGAAACAATAATCATGTCAACTAACTTAATTTCCTTCATGAAAATCACTGACTGGTGGACAGGGAAAGCTGTAATTAGTAATCTTGACTTCACAAAGCTTTTGACAAAGTATCTACACAATCCTTTTTTGAAAAAATACAAGTAGGAATGGACAAGGCAACTGTTAGGTGGTTTCATAACTGGTTTTTAGTGATGGGACCCAAAAGTGGTAAAAAGGGCTGCACACCAGTTGGAAAATGCCCAAATGGGGTACCAAAAGGGCCTGTTTTGGGCCCGTATTTCAACATCTTTTAACAATGAAAGATGAAGGGAATTTAGGGGAAACGACAAATTTGCTGATGACACAAAGCTAGGAGGGTAGCTAAAACAGAGAAGAAGAGAAGGTTTAAAAAAATTACAAAATTGGGGCGTGGGCACAACTAACAAATGGATTTTTAAAAGGGGAAAAAACAAATACTACATCTGGGCAATAAAATGAAAAAAACATATACAAAAGGGGGGGGAAAGGGCTAAGAACACACATGGAAAAAGACTTGGTATACAAAATTATCACAGACTTTAACAAGCAACAGTGTGGCAGCAGCAAAAAAGGCAAATGCAATTCAGGGTTATCAACAGAACATACAGTTAGCACGTGAGGTCATTATTGCCCTCTACCCCTTGGGCAGACCTCATCTGGAATACTGTTCCCCGTTTTTGGGGACCACATTTAAAAAAACATCAAAAACTGGGGCAATTTTAGAGAAGAGCCACCAGAAGGTGACCGGGTTTTGCAAACCAGTCCATGAGACGGTTTTGGATTTGGGAATGTTTTGCTTGCAAAAAAAAAGACTAAGGAGACTAAAAATGTCTACAAAATCTCAAGGCTGTCACTTTTTAGAAGGGCATCTTTTTTCTCATTTTGCACAAGGAAAGACTAAACAAAGGTGAAAATGAAAGGGGGGGAGACACAGATTTGATAAAAAAACTTTTTA
>JARQOD010004759.1:0-52497 GCA_033576555.1 Oophaga sylvatica
TCAACCCTCCTACCTTGGTTTTCTCTTGCTTTTTGCCCCCGGGGAATTTTGCACCACCTCAAAATAGAGGCCCCCCCCACGCCCCCATCGGGGGCCTTTTTCCACCATACTTCATTTTGGGAAAAATTTCCCCCAAAAAACCCCCGAAATTTTTATGGAACTGTATCAGAAGCAAAACAGCTGATCAGTCGGGAAAAATTTTTTAAAACCACCGTATATTTTTGGGGAGTCAGTCACAGACCTCACAGGTTCAGTAGGAAAATTAGACAAAAATTAAAAAAAGCTAAAAAGGGGGGTTTAACGTAAAAACCAACCCCCGTATATTATATAAAAATTGGGGAAAATTTTTTTTTTAAAAAAAATTTCCCGTATATAATTTTCAGACCCAGACAAAAAAGACCACTAAGGGGCTCAAAAAGGTTTTAAGCCCAGAAAATGAAAAAAATTCTGCAAAAATAACCCCCACGGGGCCAAAATTTTCCGGGGTTGTCAAAAAGCACTTACAGGGGGGTGGAGGAGGTTTTTCCCCCAAAAAGGGTACTTTTTAATTTTTAGGACTGGGGAGAAAAAGCAAAAAGGGGAAATACCCCAGAGAGGCGGGAATCTATTTTTGCTTTTAACCCTTTTAACTAACTAAAACAACTGGGGGCCCCCGGGGGGGCTTCCACATTGACCCAAAACCCCAAAACCCCCTTAGAAAAAAAACTACACCAAAGGGGGAAGAAAGATAAACTCCCCGGGCCCCGGGGGAAAAACCCCCCAAAGAAAAGGGGAAGCCCCCAAACAAAAATGGCGGTTAGACAAGAAAGCACGGACACAGACAAAAAAAAATGAAAAAAACTTTGGGGGGGGCCCAACTGTCTAGACAAAAAAAATACAGAAAGAATTTTTGACTGAAAACCAAACCCCAAAAAATAAAAAAAACCAGAAAATTCCTTTTTCCAAAAAAAACCAATTTACACGACCCCCAAAACCCCCCAAATCAGATCTCGGGGGTAAAAAAAAAAAAAAAAACCCCCCCCATCACTGAAAAACGGGAAAAAGGGGAAATTTAGCAAAAAACAGGGGGTACAGATAAATTGAAGGACACGGGGCCCCGGGGGGGGCCCGGATACCTCCCCCAAAATGCAAAAAAAAAAAGAGAAAACCCCACAAAAAGAAAAGCAAAAAAATTATCTGAAACAGCAGGGCGGGCCCCAAACTCAGAAAACCCCTTCCAAATAACCCCGGAACCCCAATTTTGAGAAAAACCCCTTTAAACCACACGCACCATCAGGGGGGGGAACCTCCCTTATATCACCCCCATCCTTTTGACCCCAAAATTTCCCCTTTCCTCCTCGTAAAGGGGTTCAGTACTGTCTAAAAACCAAAAAAGGGGGGAGCCTCTTTTTCAGAAACCATTTTTTAGCACATTCACAACATGGGACTCCTGGGAAACATTTTGGGGACTGTGTTCCAGATTTTGAAGAGAATGCTCTAAAATTTTAAGGGGGAAAAAAGTGTCTTTTTGGCGTACAGAAGGCTAATTTCGGATTCATTTTGTCTCCGTCTTTTTTTAAAAGGGGCCCCCGGCCAAGGGGTTTGGGGCCTTTTTGAGTTGGGGGTTAAAACCTACTTCTTTAAAGGCTCTTCAAAAAATTTTTTTGGGTTTTTCCCCAATTTTTATCGAAAATTTTTTTTGGAAAATTTTCCCGTATTGTTAAACAATTAAAAAATTGCCAAAAAAGGGTTCGAGGGGGAAAAATTGGCCCCCGGGGCCGGGTTTCTGCGTTGGGGGGGGGGGGGGGGGGGGGGGGGGAATTTTAAGCTGAGATTCACTTCTGCCCTTTTGGGGTAGGCACCAAAAGTTTCTCTACCGTTTCGGGGGGAGGTTAAATTTTTCTGAAATTGGGGCAGGTGTTTTTGTCCCAACAACAATCCAGACCCCCTAAAAGAGTAAACCCTTTTGCCCTTTTTCTCTCAAAATTTTTTCTACAACTAAAGGGGAATTTAAAAGACGGGGTAATCGAAAGTTTTTGGCCCCTGAAGGGCCTTTAAAGGGGGTGGAGACTTTGGGGGGAAAAAACCAAACATCAGTGGTGGCCCCCCAAAGACCATAAGAACCGGGGTTTTTCTCGAATCAGCCAAGCGACTTAATCCTAGACAGGGCCCGGGGGGCCTTTTTTTTCCAAAAAAAATCTTTTTTAATTTTTTTGGTTTCTTTTCTTCCCGGGGCTAAGAAAATTAAGGGGATGCCCTCCAAGGAGTTTCTTTTTTGGGGGTTTTCCGGAGTTATCTGATCCTTCTGTTAATTTTTTTAAAAGGGGGGGGACTTTCCCCCCCTCACCCAAAATTTTAGACGGCTCTGGGGGGGTTTCAGGGGGGTAAACCTGAGCCCCTTTTCCCCTGTTGGGGTTTTTTTCCCGACTATGGAAAGAGTGTGATGTCTGAGATTCATTGTTCCCCCCCTTGGGCTGGTCCCCCCCGGGATTTTGGTACCCCAAAAATTGGGATCGGGGGCCCCTTTTTGGGGGCCAAAATTTTTCTCGTACTTTTGGGAATTTGTGCAATTTTCCTTGGGCTTTTTTCTCGGTTTTTAAACCTTTTTCCCCCCCCCCCTGGGTTTTTTTAAAGGCCCCAAAACCGTGCCCAAAAGGGCCCCGGGGCCCCAATCCTAGGAAAATTTTTTCCGAAAACCCCTTTTCCCCAAGAAATGGAAAACCATTCTGGGGGTTTAACGGGGGTAGGGTTTTCCCCCAAATATACAATCTTGGGCCATTTTCCCAATTACCTTCCTCCCCCCAGTTGGTGCCTTTGGGGCCTTCAAACGTGGGTTTTTGGGTTTCATTTTGGATTCCAAGGGGGAAAGAAAAAGGGTCCCCTTTTTTTTCCAGATTTTTTTGGGGGGGCATTTTTTTTTAAAAAATTTGGGGTTTTAAATTTTCTTTCTCCCTGCATTTTTTTCCTCAACCAATGGGGAAAAAACCAGAGAACAAACCAACCTTGGAGACTTTTTTGAGATTTTTTGTGTCCCCCTTAACAAAAAGACTTTTGGGCCTTTTTGCCTTTTTGGTGAGTTTGCTCTTTTAAAATAGGGCTAGCTCTCCCCCTTTTTGTCTCCATTTTTTTTTCAAAAATTTTGGTTTCACCAAACGATTTTCTTTTGGGGGAAAAAGGGGGGGCTTCTGTCTTCCCGGGGTTTTCTCGTTGTGGGCGTAAGCAGAAAAATTTTGGGGCCAGGTAAAAGGAGAGGTTGTTAAAGGGGTTTGGTGATCTAGCCCAGGCCCCCCTGGTGTTTTTAGCGGGGGTAAAACTGTCCCCGAAAAATTTTGAGACTTGGGGGAACAAGGGGGTTTCGACTGGTCTTATATAAGAGAGTCACCTTTTCCCTCAGGGTTGCCGGGGGTCAATTTTTTGGGCGAACCTTTTTTCCATTTCCCCCTTTTACCTGCTGTGTCGTGTCGCTCCCCTCTAACAGAAAGACTTTTTTTTCTTTTTTTTTTGTGCTATTTTTGCATTTTTGTCCTCACTCTGTGGGGGCCTTTTGGTTCCCCCCCCGGGGGGGTTTGCCCTCTCAGTTTTTTCCACGATTTTTTTTATTTTTTCTTTTTCCAGTTTTTTTTAGTGGCTGCGTTTTGATTTTTTTACCCCAGAGAACTAATTTGGTGGAAGAGGTCGGTGATCTCAGGGTTTTTGAAATTGTAGAGTTGGTGTTTTTTAGGGTTTCGGGGATTGCGTAAGTACCCTTCCTCCCCTTTTCTTTTAGTTTTTTTGGGCCCCGCGTTTGCTCATATATTTTCTTTCTTTCATTTTTTCATCTTGTCAACCGCCATTCCCATGTTTGGGGGCTTTCTATTATTTGGGGGTTCTGCCCGGGGGAGATAGCTTTCCTATACATTTTTGGGTGTAGTTAGTTTTTCAGGCTGGACGAGGCGCTAGGCCCAACTTAGAACGCTCCAGGGCGCCTTAGTTGGGGGGGTTGTGGGTACTGCAATCTCATGATTCCAACTGCTCTGGTGTATTGCCTTTTTTTTACCTGATCCTCAGCTACCGAAACATAAAGTATCACCGGCCTAAAAATTAAAAAATTTATGGTACCACAAAAGGGGGAAAAAATATTGTCAAGTTGTCAAGATTTTTTCTGTTTGTTGCTTTTTTTTTTTTCCCCTGTACTCTGGGGGTGGGGAGGACTTTCTCTCAATGGAGTTTGACATTGCGGCCCGGGGGAAAACAGCTTCCCCCGAGGTTCGGATACTTCTATCTTGGGGTGGGTTCCCCGTTGTGGAACCTAGGATTCCCATGCCAGATTTTTTTTTGGGGGGACGAGTTTTAATTTCAGAATTTAAAAATAATTGAAAATTTTTTTTTTTGCCTTAAAAATCTAAGTCCCCGGGGAACCAGCGCAGCTTTTTAAATTATCTCTCCCCTCCTCGGGGACCCCGGGGTTTGGGTTTTTCCCGTACCGGGGGGTCCGTTTTATGATGTTGAGCATTTTTCAGGCCTTGGGGTTTTGTCGATGACCCCAATGTCACTGTCCCAAAGCTGAAAACCTTTTGTTGGCTTTAAAAATCAGGGGCTTGATGACGCTGGTTATAGTCAGATTTTCCGAGGGGGGCATTGACCAAATGGAAGCGACCTTTTTGGCAGCCCTTTTCCGGAAGGGGCTGTCAGAAATGTAAAGGATGTTATGGGGGATTCCTGCCCCTCGGGCTCAATTTTAAAAGTCTTAGCGTTCAATTGCGACGTTTGCGTGAGGGGAAAAGTAGCTGGAATGGTGTTCCTTTTTGGGAACCCCCGTCTAAACCCATGCAGTGTGATAGAGGGGTGCTGGGGGCCCGGTCATGAGTTTCAAAGCGCAGGGGGTTTTTGTTTCTCTGTGGGTGCCTCTATGCTATTTCAGTCGCCCTAAGGGGGGAAAATTTTTTACGCCAGTTGTCTGGGGGAGTGTTCAGATAAGTTTTTTTAACTGTCACCTGATATGCTCTCTGTCCTCATTTTCTCTCGGGGGTTTCGTTGTTCTGGAGCAGCTATCAACCTGATGGATTTTGATTTTGCTAAAGTTGTGGATTTCCCTTTAACCCCAAGAATCTATTCCCCTACTGGGGACGATTTACCCCTTTTTGGCTGAAATAAACCCCCCTTTTTAAATCAGGTGATAATGAGGGTTAACCTGATCACCGGAGTGCTGCAAATTTTTGGTTCTGTATAATCGCAGACATTATTGTGCTGGGTTTCCTTGGTTACAGTTCATAACCCCCCTTTTTGGTTTGGAAATCTGTGTCTGAAAACCCTTTTGGGGGGGCCCCCAATGTTTAATACCAACACCCTTTTTTTTCGCCCCCCCAGGGTCGGGGTTTTCCTGACTTTTTGATTTTTTTCTGAGTGTTTACGAAAGTAAAAACTGCACCCCCTTCCCCTCCCCATGGGCTATGACTGCGCTTTTGAATTAGTGCCGGGGAGAAATTTTCCCCAAAGGTGCCTTTTTAACTTGTCGTATGAACATGACGCTATCCCCTCTTTATAAGGGGAAACAGGGGGGGGGTTATATCAGACCCCCTCTCACCTTAGGTCCAGTTTCTTTTTTGTGGCCCCAAAAAAGGGGTGGTTATTAACCCGGTTTTGTTTTTCGTCTCTAACAATATTACTGTGAAATATAAAACCCCCCTTAACCCCCTTTATTCTGACCTTTTTTTCCCCGGGTGAAAAAAACTACTTGGTTTTCCCCAAACGACCTCGGGGGGGGGGGAAAACCTTATTCGCATTAAGCACGGGTAATGAAAGAGGGGGTTCAAAACCCTGAAAGGGGTTTTTTAGTACCGGGGACCCCCTTTGGGGTCACTAATCCCCCTTCCATTTTCCAGCCCCCTTTATGAAGCATTTTCAGGGTTTTTGGGACAAATTTCGATTTTTTTTTGGATGTATCTGATTTTTTCTAATGCTGGGACTCTCTGTGAAACATGTTCAACTGTATTCCAATTTTGAGAGAGAATGCTCTGTATGTGAAGGGATCAAAGTGTCTTTTTTTTTGGGTACAGAGGATCCATTTCTGGGGTTCATTTTGTCCCATCTGTTATTGAAATACCCTCAAGGTTTTGGGGCCTCTGGTTGGGTCCAACCTACTTCATTAAAGGGTCTTCAGGATTTTGGGTTTTGCCAATTTTTTGTAATTTATGGTAATTTCCCCTTATTGTTAAACCATTAATGATTTGACCAGAAAGGGTTCTGATGTGGTGAAAATTGGGGCCCCAGGCAGTCTCTGCATTTCAGGAACTTTAACGAGATTACTTTTTCTCCTGTTTAAAGGCACATGATTTTTCCCCTTTCAGTGGGGTTGATGCCCTGAAATTGGGCAGGGGCCGTTTTGTCCCAAAAAACCAGAGACCTTAAAATTAACCCTTTTTCCTTTTTCTCCGAAAATTTCTCCTACTAACGTAATTATGCGGGGGTAATCGGGGGTTATTTGGCCTGAGGGCTTTGAAGGGGGGAAAGGTGGAGGGAGCCAAACATCAGGTGGTGGTCCTTACGGACCATAAGAATTGGCTATCTGGAATCTGCCAAGCGACCCAATCCAGACGGGCCCGGGGTGGGCCTGTTTTTCACCTTTTAATTTTGGGTTTCCTTTCTCCGGGCACTAAGAATTTTAAAGGGGGGATGCCCTCTGGGGGGAGTTTCCTTGCGGACTCTCCTGATTATCTGACCTTGTTTTTTAAAAGGGGGGTGTAGTTCTTTCCCCATCTCCCCAATTTGAGACTTGTTGGGGGTGTCGGAGGATGGGCCCCGAGGCTGCCCTTTTGGGAAAAATTTTTTTTCCCCCGGACCAAGGGAAAAAGAGGTGATGCTGAGATTATTGTTCCGCGTTGGCGGGCACCCGGGGAATTTTTTGGTACCAGAGACTTGGTTAGTCGGGTCCTTTTGGGGCCCCCCTTTTGTCTCGTATGTCGGGGAATTTTGCGTCCCCCCGGGATTTGCTCTCGCTCCAAGCCTTGCTCTCGCTCTAGGGGGTTTTTTTGATCCCCTTCCCCGTGCCCAAGAACCGGCCCCCCTATTCTAGGTTTTTTTTCGCCTTCCGTTCTCAAGAAGCCCCCCCCCTTTTGGGAATTTGTGATGGGTTTTTCCAAATGAAACATCTTTTGCCATTAACCAAGTCCCTTTCCTCCTTAAAAAGGTGCCTTGTTCCTTCAGCACGGGGTTTTGTTTACCGGGCATTCCTGAGAACATTGTGCTGCGGGGGTCCAGTTTTTTTTCCAATTTTGGGGGCTTTTTTTTAAAAATGGGTGTTCAATTGTTTTTCTCCTCGGAAATTTCATCCTCAAACCAATGGTCAAACTGAGAGAACAAACCAAAACATTGGGACTTATCTAAGGTGCTTTTTCTGCTGATCAGGATACTGGGTCTCTTTTTTGCCTTTGGCTGAGTTTGCTCTTAATATAGGGCTACTCTGCTACTTTGATGTCTCCTTTTTCTGTAATTCTGGTTTCACCCTCGATTTTCTTCAGGACAGACGGAGGCTTCTGTCTGTCCGGTGTTGACTCTGTTGGGAGCTATGCAACTGATTTGGGACCCGGTAGTGGAGGGGGTTGTCCCCCCTCTCCCGGAGAGGGCCCAGCGTTTCTAACGCATAGGACTGAGGTCCTCGGTTTAAAGGGGGGACTTGGTCTGGTTGTCCTCAAAGAATATTCCTATGAAGTAGCATCTCCTAAATTTAAGCCTAGGTTATTGGACCTTATAAGATCATGGGGATTATTAAAACCTGTTTCTTTTCGTTTGCTTCTTCCAGGGACATTTAAGACCTAACGTGTTCCACAAGCCTTGTTGAAAAGTTTGTTGACCAGTGGTTCCTGCTGCTGTGCCTCCTGCCCTGTTTTTTGGGTTTAGGGCAATCTGAGTATTGGTTGAGAAAATATTAGATCCGTTTTTCTAACGGAAATCCAGATTTGGTTAAATTGGGGAGGTTATGGGTAGGAAGACAATTCTTGGGTGTTTGCTTCGGACATCCAAGCTAGAGACTTATCCGTGCGTATCAAGAACCATCCTGACCGACCTGGTTGCTCAAATGAGGGTTTTGGGGACCCCTCCTCAAGGGGGGTACTGTTTGAATGGGTTTGAGATGAGTTCTGAGAGAGGCTCCCTCTGGGGGTTACTACGGTGCTATCTGTCCAGTGAAGATTGTGAGGACTGGGAATCAGGTGTACTGACTGGTCTTATATAAGGGAGTCACCTTCCCATCAGGGTTCCCCGGGGATCAATTGTTCTGGGCTGAATCCTTTATTCCATTTCCCTTAGCCTGCGTGCGGTCGCATCTCCTCTAACAGATAAGACATTTTCTTCTTTTGTTTTGTGCTAATTTTTCATTTTGTCCGCACTTTTGTGGGGGCCTTCGGGTCCCCCCCGGGGGCTTCTGCCCTCTCCGTTTTGTTCACCCTGATGTTTGTACTTTTCTTTTTCCAGTTTTTCATTGGCTGCTGTTTTTTACACCAGAAACAATTTAGGTGGTAAGGTCGGTGATCTCAGTGTTTTTGAAATTAGTAGAGTTGGTGCTTTTCAGGGTTTTCTGGGATTGCAGTAAGTCCCTTCCTATCCTTTTCTATTTTGTTAATTTGGGCCCCAGCGTTTTCTCATACATTTTCTTTCTGTGCAGTTTTTCATCTTGTCCTAACCGCCATTACAGTTTGGGGGGTTTCTATTATCTTGGGGTTCTGCTCCCGGGCAGATGCTTTCCTAACTATCTTTAGTGTAGTTATTTCTCAGGCTGTGACGAGGCGTCCAGGACCAACGTAGGAACGCTCCACGGCGCCCCTTTTTGTGGTGTTTGTCAGGGTACTGCAATCTCATAGATTCCAACGCCTGGTGTATTGCCTTTTTTACCTCACTCCCAGCTACCAAAATAAACAGGAGAGGTTGTCTCCTCTCAAGAAAGGGCCCGCGGTTTTTTCCAACCGGCATGGGGTTAAGGCCCCCGGTTTAAAGTGGGGGACTTGGTTTGGTTGTCCTCAAGAAATATCCCTATGAGGTTGCATCTCCAAAGTTTAAGCCTAGTTCATTGGACCTTATAAGATCATGGAGATTCTTAATCCGGTTTCCTTCCGTTTGCTTCTTCCAGGGACATTTTAAGATCCATAACGTTTTCCACAAGTCCTTATTGAAAGGTTGTCGAGCCAGTGGTTCCTATGGCTGCGCCTCCTGACCCTGTTTTGTTGAGGGCAATCTGGAGTATTGGTGAGAAAATATTGATTCTCGTTTTTCTAGACGGAAACTCCATATTTGGTTAAGTGGAGAGGTTATGGTCAGAGTACAATTCTTGGGTTTTGCTTGGGACATCCATGCTAGGAGACTGACCGTGCCTATCACTGAGCTCATCCTGATCGGCCTGGTTGCACAAGTGGGGGTTCGTGACCCCTCCTCAAGGGGGGTACTGTTGTGAATGTGCTAGAGATGGTTTGAGCAGAGGCTCCTTCTGGTGTTACAGACAGTACTGAACCTTCCAGCGAGGAATGGCAATCTGGGATCACTGGCTGGACTGATATAAGGGAGGTTCCCTCCCATGGTGGTCCCCGGTGATCAATTGTTCTTGTCTCAATTGTGGTTCCTGGTTCATTTGGAAGTTTGCTGGAGTCTTGCCTGCGTCTGCTGCTTTCAATAAGATATTTTTGCTTTTCTTTTTGTGCTTGCTTTTTGCATGGTTTTCTGCACTTTTGGAGTTCAGCCGGGTCCCCTCCTGGGGCCTGTGCTCCTCTCAGTTTATCTGTAGCCACTGTTATTTGTTCATTTGCTTTTTCCTGTTTTTTTCAGTGGCTGCAGCTTGGTTTGTTACACCAGAGATCTGATTTAGGTGGAGGAGATTGTGTGATCTCAGTTTTTTTGCAATCAGAAGTGTTGGTAATTTTTTAGGGTTTTTTTTTTGGATTGCAGTCAGAATTCTGTCCTGTACTTTTCTGTCTAGACAGATTGGGCCCCAGTGTTTGCTCATTCTATTTTCTGTCTGTGTCCGTGCTTTCTTCTTGTCTAACCGCCATTACATGTTTGGGGCTTCCTATTTTCTTTGGGGATCTGCTCCGGGGCAGATAGCTTTCCTCTTTCTGCCTTTAGTTGTAGTTATCTCTCAGGCTGTGACGAGACGTCTAGGATCAACGTAGGAAACGCTCCACAGCTACCTCTAGTTGTGTGGTTAGTTCAGGTTACTGCAATCCAGTAGGTTCCAGCCTCTCTGGTGTATTACCGTTTTTTCTATTTCTCCTCAGCTACCTAAACATAACATCCCCGCATGTAAACTGCTCAATGGTAAGTGTCAACACAGACAATTATGTGAAATCACACTCCTCCAATGAATATAACACACATATATACTCAAATAGCCAAGATACAATGTAGCGTCGGGGTCTCTGCCCTCTGCCAGGCAGGACGCTGTTCCCCTGCGACAGCGTCCTCTGCCAGGCAGGGACGTCGCCCCCCCTTACCCGCGCTCAGCGTCCTCCTTCCGCCCTGCTGGGGCCGCGCGCTCCTTCCCTGCTTCTGGACTTAGGGCGCGCGCCCGCGCCCTCCCCCGCTCTTAAAGGGGGCCCGCGCGCATCTTTTCAAAAAGGTCCCCGGCCAATGCCGGAGGACTCCACCCTTATAAAGTACTTCCTCCTTAATGGAGGTGCCCGAGCAATGTTGTTGTTGCACTGTTTACTCTGCTTCAGCCCACAGGGTCCGTTTCCAGTTACCTGCCTGTTTCCTGCCAGTTTGCTGTCCGCTACCTGCCCGCAAGTCTGCCTGGAGGTTCGGCCGTCACATGCGGTGACCATCGGCAATTCCAGAGACTCTCGCCTGCTCACTTGGGGGCGCTCATCTGCCATCTGCCTGCAAGCCTACCTGGAGGTTCGGCCATCACCTGCGGTGTCCATCGGCTGTTCCAGAGACTCTCGCCTGCTCACTTGGGGGCGCTCATCTGCCATCTGCCTGCAAGCCTACCTGGAGGTTCGGCCATCACCCGCAGTGTCCATCGGCTATTCCAGAGACTCTCGCCTGCTCACTTGGGGCGCTCATCTGTCATCTGCCTGCTAGCCTACCGGGAGGCTCCACCGTCTCAGGTCGTATAAACCTGTCCATTCAGTGACTGCCCCGGCCCCTTGCCTGCCTGTTTATCCAGAGACTGCCCCGGTCCACTTGCCGTGACTACCTGCCTGTCAACCCAGAGACTGCCCCGGTCACTTGCCGTGACTACCCGCCTGTTTATCCAGAGACTGCCCCGGTCACTTGCCGTGACTACCTGCCTGTCTATCCAGAGACTGCCCCCGGTCACTTGCCGTGACTACCTGCCTGTCTACCCAGAGACTGCCCCGGTCACTTGCCGTGACTACCTGCCTGTCTACCCGAGACTGCCCCGGTCACTTGCCGTGACTACCCGCCTGTCTATCCAGAGACTGCCTCGGTCACTTGCCGTGTCCTCCCACCTGTCTGTCCAGAGACTGCCCCTGTCACATGCAGTGACTTCCTGTCCGTCTCCCCGGGCGCCACCCGCTCCTTTACAAGGAAAGCCTCCTTGTAAATAAAGCTCAGAGGTTCCGCCTCCCAAACCCGTTACAGTTTGCTCGGGCCATGGAACCCGGTGGCACCCAAGCTCCCTCGCTCTCGGACCTGTGTCATGAACTGTCCCGTCAGAGGTCCCAACAGGAGTCCATCCTGGGTCACCTGCGGAATGTCAATTCTCGCCTGGACACTCTGGCTGCTCCACCAGCAACTACCGCTGGTGCCATGACCCGCAATCCGGCAGCTCCGCTCTCCACCCATTCCGTGGTTTCCTGTCCCGGACCCCGGCTTTCTGTACCTCCTCGCTTCGGAGGCGACCCCGCTCAGGCTCGGGGCTTCATTAATCAGTGCACCCTGCACTTTGAACTCCTGTCCCACCAGTTTAACTCCGACCGGGCCAAAATTGCCTTCATCATGTCTCATCTCACCGGGGAGGCCCTGGCCTGGCTAAATCCTCTTTGGGAGAGAGGAGACCCCCTGGTGTCCGACCTGTCTGCCTTTCTCGCGGCTTTCCGGAAGGTCTTCGACGAACCCGGACGGAAGACCTCATCCGCGTCATCTCTGCTACGCCTCCGTCAGGGAAGTCTCACCGTGGGCCAATATGCCATACGGTTCCGTACCCTTGCCTCGGAGCTGGCCTGGGATAACGACGCTCTGGTATCTGTTTTCTGGGAGGGTCTGTCCGGTCGTATTAAAGATGAACTCGCCGGTCGGGACCTACCTACCAGTCTCGATGACCTAATAACTCTTGCCACCCGGATTGACCTACGGTTCCAGGAGCGGGCCAAAGAGGTCACCCGTGAGAGGAGGTTTCCACGTCTAGCTCCTACGTTTCAGAGACCTGTAACTCCTTCCGTTTCTCCTCAGGTACACTCTTCTGAGCCTATGCAAGTCGACCAGACCAAGATGGTCAAAGCCCGTCAGGACTCACGCCGTACCGAGGGGAGTTGCTTCTACTGTGGCAGTAAGGAGCACTGGATCCGTACCTGCCCAGAGAGGTCGGGAAACACCTGTGTCTAGGTTCGCTCGGAGAGGTCCACCTAGACAAAAATAAATCCTCTTCATCTCTGCTGTTGTCAGTCTCAATTCTCCTCGGTGAGAACCGTTATTTCGAACTAGCCCAACTTGATTCTGGAGCAGCCGGGAATCTTGTTTCACAGGCTCTAGTAGAAAAATATCGCATTCCTACCAAACCTCTGGTTGAACCAGTATCTGTTGCTGCGGTGGATGGGGGTCTCCTACCACGTCCCATCCAACTTATCACTGAAGCCATAACCCTGCAGGTAGGAATGCTGCATTCTGAGAGCATCTCGTTTCATGTTCTGCCTGGACTCTCACACGCTTTCTTACTAGGTCTGCCTTGGCTCCAAAAGCATGCACCCGTGCTCGACTGGCAGACTGGAGAGATCCTTCGCTGGGGACCGGACTGTCATAAAACTTGTTTGGTTCCTGTTCATACCCGTCCGTCCTTCTCCTACACCAACTAATCTACCAGGGCTCCCGATTCCATATTGGTCTTTCGCTGATGTCTTTAACAAAAAGGAAGCAGAGACATTACCCCCTCACAGACCGTATGATTGCCCGATCGACCTGCTACCCGGTACTACGCCTCCCCGTGGGCGTATTTACCCATTGTCCGCTGCTGAGACCAGGTCGATGTCCGAATATATCGAGGAGAATTTGGCTAAGGGATTCATCCGGAAATCCACCTCCCCAGCGGGAGCAGGTTTCTTCTTCGTAAAAAAGAAAGACGGCTCTCTCCGTCCCTGTATTGACTACAGAGGCCTAAATTTGATCACGGTGAAGAATAAGTACCCTCTTCCGCTCATTCCAGAATTGTTTGATCGTCTTAGGGGGGCTAGAATCTTCACCAAACTGGATCTTCGTGGGGCATATATCCTGGTCCGTATCCGTCGGGGAGATGAATGGAAGACGGCATTCAATACCCGGGACGGCCACTACGAGTATTTGGTTATGCCCTTTGGTCTCTGTAATGCTCCAGCAGTCTTTCAGGAGTTGGTCAATGACATCTTCCGGGACCTTCTCTACTCCTGCGTTGTGGTGTACCTAGACGACATCTTGGTCTTCTCTCCGGATCTCCAGTCTCACCGGAGGGATGTTCGTCAGGTTCTGCTCAGGCTCAGGCAGAATCACCTCTTCGCCAAATATGAGAAGTGCCTCTTTGAGCAGACCTCGCTTCCGTTTTTGGGCTACATCATTTCTCAGACAGGCCTACGAATGGATCCGGAGAAACTGTCTGCCATCGAGAAATGGCCCCGACCGGAGGGTTGAAGGCCATTCAGCGGTTCCTGGGATTCGCCAATTATTACCGTCTTTTCATACCGCACTTCTCTTCCCGGACTGCTCCAATCTCCGCGCTCACCCGCAAGGATGCTAATCCCAAACAGTGGACGCCCGAAGGAGAGGAGGCCTTTCTTTCTTTAAAACAGGCCTTCTCTTCCGCTCCAGTGCTGCATCGCCCGGACGGCAACAAGCAGTTCTTCCTGGAGGTGGACGCTTCCTCTTCTGGAGCCGGAGCGGTACTTACTCAAAAATCTTCATCCGGGAGGATGGTATCTTGCGGCTTCTTCTCCAAACTCTTCTCCTCTTCTGAGCGCAATTACTCCATAGGAGACCGAGAGTTATTGGCCATCAAGCTGGCATTGGAGGAGTGGCGTTACCTACTCGAGGGGGCTCTTCATCCGGTAATCATTTACACTGACCACAAAAATCTGGCTTACCTCCAGCATGCCCAGAGACTTAACCCTCCCAAGCCCGGTGGTCCTTGTTTTTTGCCCGCTTTGATTTTCTTTTACATTTTCGCCCGGCCGACAAAAACATCAAGGCGGACGCCTTGTCCCGGTCCTTCCTGGTGTCGGATCTCGAGGAGGAACCTAAACATATCATCGATCCCGCCAGAGTGATGCGGGTGGCTCCCGTGAGTCTAAATCGTCTCCCTCCTGGCAAGACGTTCGTATCGGTAACCGATCGGGAGAGAATCCTACACTGGGGTCATTCGTCTAAACTAGCTGGCCACGCTGGTCAGAAAAAGACCCTCCAGCTCATTACTCGGCATTACTGGTGGCCTACCCTGCACAAGGACGTAATAGACTTTGTTTCTGCCTGTGTCTCCTGTGCCCGCAACAAAGTTCCGAGACACCTGCCTGCCGGCCGTCTTCTTCCGCTTCCTGTACCCGCTGCTCCCTGGCAGCATATAGCCATGGACTTCATAACAGATCTGCCCGTCTCTGCCGGTTGTACGGTCATTTGGGTGGTCGTTGACCGATTTTCCAAGATGGCTCACTTCATTCCCCTGCCAGGGCTTCCGTCTGCACCCGAGTTGGCTAAAGACTTTATCCGCCACATCTTCCGTCTTCATGGTCTGCCTCGTCACATTGTGTCGGATCGTGGGTACAGTTCACCTCACGTTTCTGGAGAGCCACTTGTAAGTTGCTAGACGTCACCTTGGATTTCTCCTCCGCTTACCACCCGCAGTCCAATGGACAAGTCGAGCGAATCAATCAGAATCTGACCAGTTATCTCCGGCACTTCGTTAATGCCCACCATTCTGACTGGGTGGATCTCCTGCCTTGGGCCGAATTCTCTTATAACAATCACGAGAGCGAATCTTCCTCCAAATCTCCGTTTTTGTAGTCTTCGGTCAACACCCCCGGATCCCTGTTCCTGTCTCCATCTCTGTGGACAATCCAGCTGCGGAATCTCTGGTTAACGAATTTTCCTCCATATGGGAGAGTACCCGGTCCGCACTCATTCTGTCATCCGAGCGCATGAAGAAACATGCTGACAAAAGACGTTTGGATCCTCCTCAATTCCGTCCTGGGGATAAGGTCTGGCTGTCGTCCAAGTATGTCCGGCTCAAGATTCCTTCCTACAAGTTGGGTCCTCGGTTCATCGGTCCTTTTGAGATCATCAGTCAGATCAACCCGGTGTCCTATAAATTGAAACTCCCGGCCAATTTGCGGATTCCTAACTCCTTCCATGTATCTCTCCTCAAACCGGTGGTATTTAACTCTTTTGTCAAGTCTACAGGTACACCTCCTGCTCCAGTGTCTGCTGAAGACGAATTTGAGGTAGAGAACATTCTGGCCACCAAAAGGGTAGGAAGAAAGACCTATTTTCTGGTGGATTGGAAGGGGTTTGGTCCTGAGGAAGAGAACGTGGGAGCCTCGGGAGAACATCCATGCCCCTCTCATCTTAGCTAAATTTCTTTCTGGCCTAAAGAGGGGGGGCCTAGGGGGGGGTACTGTAGCGTCGGCGTCTCTGCCCTCTGCCAGGCAGGGACGCTGTTCCCCTGCGACAGCGTCCTCTGCCAGGCAGGGACGTCGCCCCCCTTACCCGCGCTCAGCGTCCTCCTTCCGCCCTGCTGGGGCCGCGCGCTCCTTCCCTGCTTCTGGACTTAGGGCGCGCGCCCGCGCCCTCCCCCGCTCTTAAAGGGGCCGCGCGCATCTTTCAAAAAGGTCCCCGGCCAATGCCGGAGGACTCCACCCTATATAAAGTACTTCCTCCTTAATGGAGGTGCCCGAGCAATGTTGTTGCACTGTTTACTCTGCTTCAGCCCACAGGGTCCGTTTCCTGTTACCTGCCTGTTTCCTGCCAGTTTGCTGTCCGCTACCTGCCCGCAAGCCTGCCTGGAGGTTCGGCCGTCACATGCGGTGACCATCGGCAATTCCAGAGACTCTCGCCTGCTCACTTGGGGGCGCTCATCTGCCTGCAAGCCTACCTGGAGGTTCGGCCATCACCTGCGGTGTCCATCGGCTGTTCCAGAGACTCTCGCCTGCTCACTTGGGGGCGCTCATCTGCCATCTGCCTGCAAGCCTACCTGGAGGTTCGGCCATCACCCGCAGTGTCCATCGGCTATTCCAGAGACTCTCGCCTGCTCACTTGGGGCGCTCATCTGTCATCTGCCTGCTAGCCTACCGGGAGGCTCCACCGTCTCAGGTCGTATAAACCTGTCCATTCAGTGACTGCCCCGGCCCCTTGCCTGCCTGTTTATCCAGAGACTGCCCCGGTCACTTGCCGTGACTACCTGCCTGTCAACCCAGAGACTGCCCCGGTCACTTGCCGTGACTACCCGCCTGTTTATCCAGAGACTACCCCGGTCACTTGCCGTGACTACCTGCCTGTCTATCCAGAGACTGCCCCGGTCACTTGCCGTGACTACCTGCCTGTCTACCCAGAGACTGCCCCGGTCACTTGCCGTGACTACCTGCCTGTCTACCCAGAGACTGCCCCGGTCACTTGCCGTGACTACCCGCCTGTCTATCCAGAGACTGCCTCGGTCACTTGCCGTGTCCTCCCACCTGTCTGTCCAGAGACTGCCCTGTCACATGCAGTGACTTCCTGTCCGTCTCCCCGGGCGCCACCCGCTCCTTTACAAGGAAAGCCTGCTTGTATAATAAAGCTCAGAGGTTCCGCCTCCCAGACCCGTTACATACAAGAGCTTACATGTCCACCAGATAAGAGATAATGATAGGAGTCCCCAAGAGCAGGATAACAGAGGCGGAGGAGTCCCGACGCGTATCGCCATCACCCGGACGGCTTCATCAGGGTAAGGTGGGACTCCTACCATTATCTCTTATCTGGTGGACATGTAAGCTCTTGTATCTTGGCTATTTGAGCCACATATATTGCAGACTTTGGATTCATTGTCCTGAGGGATTCCTTTCATTGCTGATCCTTCGTTACTCTGTTCCATTATTGCCTCCACTTTGGAGTTAATTTTGCGGACTTTGCTGATTTTCTGGATCCATTTGTTTTTTGTCCTCAGGTTTCTTTACACAGACTTGTTGTGACAGTACATGTCCCGATAGGGTGTATATTTCATCAGCTTACTACAAGTATTTATTGATATTATCTAGGTGAATTGTCTGTGTCTTTTGCAATATACCATTTGGATATACGTTATATCTAGACTTGTGGACTACATTTGCATTGGTTATATTGCCTTGCTATCGTTCATGAGCCACCTTATGTGTGTATATTCATTGGAGGAGTGTGATTTCACATAATTGTCTGTTGATACTTACCATTGAGCAGTTTACATGCGGGGAGCTTTCCATTGTGTTTTAATGTTTTTAATGTGTTTTTGTCAATAAAGTCCTTTTTCTATTCTGCAATATTATATTGGTGGTGTGCAGTATTTTTGGTGGTTTCTTTTTTAGTCAATATAGAGGGAGGTGGCGCAGTCAGGGGTAATACAGGGGCTCAGTCAGGGTGATTCCAAGGCGAGGGGATTCAGCAGGGGTGATACGGGATGGGGTGCAGTGAGGGATGATATAAGGGAAGGGGCTCAGTTAGGGGTCATATAGTGGGAGAGGGCTCAGACCAGGGGTGATATGGGGGAGGGGGTGCAGTCAGGGTGATATAAGGGAAGGGGCTCAGTCCAGGGGTGATATGGGGAGGGGTGCAGTCAGGATGATACAGGGGGAGGGGGCTCAGTCAGAGTTGATAAGTTGATATAGAGGGAGGGGGTGCAGTCAGACAGGAGTGAAAGGAGAGATGAGGTAATGGAGCTGCTCCACTCTCCCTGCTTGCTCATAGCAGGGAAGAGCAGTGACACAAAAAATCATCAGGACACGAGAGCGCTGTTACTTACAAATAGTGCTCAGCGGTCTGCAGCAGCCGACCATGTCAGCTGTTATCAGTGACGCCCGCACTGCTGTCTGACTAGCTCTGACCGCTGGAGCCGGGAGTAGTGACGTCACGCTGGGAGAACGTCCTGCTCTTGGCTCCTCCCACAGAGCAGTGAATATTAATTTCTGTATCTTTATGATTTGAAGATAAGGTCGATGGATCATTTGTCAGGTTATAAAGATCTTCATAGTAATTTGTGAAGCCATTGGTAATGTCTTTCAGATGGACTTTAATTTTACCTGAAGAGGATTTAATTTTATCTATCCTTCTATTAATTTTATCTATCTTCTATAATTTTATCTTGCTTCATTTTTAACATCTTGAATTTTGTAGGTTTGTTCAGAGATGAATGTTTTAAATCTGGAAGCCTTAATCATGACCTCATATTCTGAAAAAAATTCTGCTTTGAGTTCTTGTCTAAGATTTAAAATATCTAGGTGAATTTTGCGAGATGGAGAGGGTAAACTGTTTGGAATGTTTTCTTTTTGATTTTGGCTTGTAGAGTATTAATTCTTTCTCTGTTTCTTGTTTTATGTCTGGATACTAATTGAATCAATTTTCCTCTGATTACCGCTTTAAATATGTTCCAAAGTAGAAAAGGATCTATTTCCTCTGTGAAATTCTCTGTAAAGTAATGTAAAGAGGTTTCCTCTAATTCAGTTTTGAATTCAGGTATTTTAATTAAGGTGGAGTTACATTTCCAGAGAAATGCAGTATTAGTACAAGGACCCATTAGAATTTCTCCCATTGCTGGTGAGTGATAAGAAATAGTTTTATTTTTAATTTTGGGAAGAGAGAATATATCTGTTAGAATCAAGTCAATTCGGGATTATGTTTTATGAACAAGAGTAAAAAGTATATTCTCTTGATGACGTGTTAAGGCATCGAACAACTCATTCATTAAAAGACAATTGTTTAAAGTTGATGCAGAGTGTCTGGTAGAAGAGGTTGAATTATAGTGTCCGTCTGGCAGTAACTGAGTCACAGTATTGGACAACCTCTTTAATGGGTGACATAGGCTCTACCTCGAAGGACCTAGGAGGAACTGGCATCACACAAACACTATACAGGGAAATTGTGCCAACCATCCAAAAAAATATTATGTGAACAAGGACGTGACGCTGCAAGGCACTGAAATATCCAAAATAATGAATATAAGAAAAATAGGAAAATTAAGAAAAATTGAATCAGTCAAAAAACCTTCCTTTTTATTGATCCCAAAACAAACATGATAAAAACATGATAAAAACATGGGAAAGAGGATAACCTCCATCTGGACTCACAAAACTACACACCCTGAGAGTATGCCTTTGGAGTGTGGGAGGAAACCCACACAAACACAGAGAACATTCAAACTCTTTGCAGATTTTGTCCTTGGTTGGATTTGACTGAAAAATGTAAAACCATCTGCTTTCCTGTGTGTGATTTCCATGACATCTAAAGAGATTTTACTGAAGTGACTTTCTTTTCAAAAACTTCCCACCTAGAGTACATGAAAATGGATTCTACCCTGTGTGAATTCTCAGATGTCTAACAAAAGCAAATTTATGAACAAAACATTTCCCACATCTGAACAAGAAAATGGCTTCTCCCCAGTGTGAGATTTTAGATGTACAGTAAGCTGTGATTTCCGATTAAAACATTTCCCACATTCTGAACATGAATATGGCTTCTCCCCGGTGTGAGTATTTTGATGTTTAAGAAGATTTGATTTGTTGATAAAGCTTTTACCACATTCTGAGCACGAAAAAGGTTTTCCTGTGTGAATTCTCTGGTGTACAATTACAGCGGACTTTTGGGTAAAACACTTCCCACATACGGTACATGGAAATGGCTTCTCCCCTGTATGAATTATTTGATGTCGAAGAAGATCTGATTTCTGGGTAAAGCATTTCTCACATTCCGAACATGAAAACGGCTTCTCCCCTGTGTGAGTTTTTAGATGTACAGTAAGCTGTAATTTCCGATTAAAACGTTTCTCACATTCTGAACATGAATACGGCTTCTCTCCTGTGTGAGTTCTTACATGTTCAACAAGAGGTGATTTACTGCTGTAACATTTGCCACATTCTAAACATGAAAATGGTTTAGCACTTGTATGAATACTCATGTGTCTAACAAAAGCAGATTTGTGAATAAAATATTTTCCACATTCTGAACAAGAAAATGGCTTCTCCCCGGTGTGAGTTTTTAGATGTGTAACAAGCTGTGATTTCCGATTAAAACATTTCTCACATTCTGAACATGAAAACGGCTTCTCCCCTGTGTGAGTTCTTTGATGGATAAGAAGACTTGATTTGTGGATAAAACATTTTCCACATTCTGGACAAGAAAATGGTTTTCCGCTGTGAGTTCTCTGATGCACAATTAGAGACGAATTTTGTTTAAAACACTTTCCACATATACTACAAGAAAATGGCTTCTCCTCTGTGTGAGTTCTTACGTGGTTATCAAGATATGATTTCAAGGTAAAACATTTCTTACATTCTGGACATGAATATGGCTTCTCCCCCTTGTCAGCTCTTTGGTGTTGAACATCCTCCATGTGGCTTTTATTTTGCTCAACATTCTGGGTGAATCAGCAGACAGGATGTGTTTAAATGCATCAGATGACAGATCTTGGGTGTGAAGGGTTGAGAGTATATCTGGGACAACAGGATGTTCTTCGTATATATTCTGTATACCAGAATCAACTGTCAAAAGGATAAAACAGATATTGAAAAGTTTAAACCATATAACATTAAAACTTGGTTTCCACTGGTAAATTCAAATCCCTGACTGCAGGATCGGTTGCACTGCCCAGATAACGATGGTCTTATTACCAAAACGACCCTTCTACAATACCAAAGTCGAATCGCATAGACATTTACTTAATAATCTTGATTATATCCAGAATCCTATACCACAAATCCAATTTCCATGGCTACTTTAGGTAAGGATACATAAGTGGAATAAGACTTTATGATACCATAAAACGACTGTATAAGGAAGGAGTCAGCGACAGAAATGTTCAACCAAGCAGATATCTATCAATTTTTAACACCTTGTGATTAATAAAAAAAATAAACTGTATATTTTTTCTCCTAGAAAAAACTCAGAATATAGGAATATTTTATCCTTTTTCCTATTTTTAAATTTGTATACTGCACATTTCCCTGATGAAATGACTTTAATAGAGCAATTGTTCAAGAATGTCATGATTAAATTGTTGGGGCCCAGACATCCTACCAGGACACAATGGGTTCTATCTAAGAGATGATACTCATCTTCCATGTAACCATGAAAATTGGGTGTGTGATAATATCGATCTCCACATCTGTCTCTTCCGAGTCCGTGGTGAGCAGCGTTACTGACACTCAGAGCAGTAATATCCCATCGTCTCCTGTTATTTGGTTAGATGTCATGGGTCTTGGTTCGAACCGCTTAGTCTGAGATTTGTGGTCGGCTTCTCTGTCTGCCGAGCCACAGCAGATAACACATTTTCTCTGGGAGTTTAGGTTCTGTTATCCTTGCTAAAGTCTTTTTAGGGTACCAGGTGTTTTCATTTGCTCCTTTGTCAGCCCTATCACCTTTCAGATGCAGCTTTCTATACTTTACCCCTGCTGGTATTTCCTGCTGGTGATTGTCTCATTTGGAAGTCCATCCATATTGCTGTTGTTTAAGCCGGCAGTGAAAGACCATCTAGGGTTTATCTCTTCATTATTTATCCTCAACCTATCTTCTGTTTCTTGTTAAGAAGTAGGCGGTATATTTTCTAACAGTAAATTAATTATTTAATGCTTTATTTTGTATTTCGTGGTTTATTTTACTCACTCTGGGATCTTTTTCTATTTCAGCACAGTTTACCTTCTGTAGGTAATTTGCACTCTGCTCTGCCTTCCGGTTCTTTACAAGGAACGTGACACGCTTGACGGCCTTTCAGGCAGCATTGGTCCGAATTGCCATCGCCTAGTCTGTGGTTAGCGCTAACTAAACTCATGCAGGAACCACTAGGGAGTGCGGGGACAGGATCTCTAGGCTCTAGTCTAGTTTTTCCAGAGTAGTTACTACACAATCATAACAGATTTCTCCATGTTCTGTATTCTGTCACATACGGACGTAAGATTAATAAAAGCTAATAGTTTCTTAGTCCCTAAATTTGGCAAATACCTTTACCTCATCAGTACTGACAGCAAGTAATAGGAAACAAAACTCGGCCTCGCTCACATGGGCAGAATTCATCTCCAGCTGTATTTTTCATCTATATTATGACAGCACATCCTGTGTGATCACCTGCACCGGTATCACAGATACATTGATATTTAATTTGTTTTTATGAAGGGTGAAGAGATGAATATACGCTGAAACTGAAAGAGCGAAGAACATTAAAAAAATCGTATTCGGTGACTGAGAGGAAGCTGTGACTTCTCTTATCCCGCAGTCACCACTCACCTGGGCGGTTATCAGTAGAGGTCTCCTCTTTACACCGCTGATCGCCCCTCACATTAGGGGTCTCCTCTTTACACCGCTGATCGCCCCACACATTAGGGGTCTCCTCTTTACACCGCTGATCGCCTCTCACATTAGGGGTCTCCTCTTTACACCACTGATTGCCCCTCACATTAGGGGTCTCCTCTTTACACTGCTGATCGCCATTCTCATTAGGGGTCTCCTCTTTACACCGCTGATCGCTCTCATTAAAGTCTCCTCATTCACCGCTGATCGCCCCTCACATTAGGGGTCTCCTCTTTACACTGCTGATCGCCATTCTCATTAGGGGTCTCCTCTTTACACCGCTGATCGCCTCTCACATTAGGGGTCTCCTCTTTACACCACTGATTGCCCCTCACATTAGGGGTCTCCTCTTTACACCGGTGATCGCCCCTCACATCAGGGGTCTCTTCTTTACACTGCTGATCGCTCCTCACATTAGGGATCTCCTCTTTACACCGCTGATCGCCCCTCACATTAGGGGTCTCCTCTTTACACTGCTGATCGCCATTCTCATTAGGGGTCTCCTCTTTACACCGCTGATCGCCTCTCACATTAGGGGTCTCCTCTTTACACCGCTGATCGCCCCTCACATTAGGGGTCTCCTCTTTACACCACTGATTGCCCCTCACATTAGGGTTCTCCTCTTTACACCGGTGATCGCCCCTCACATCAGGGGTCTCTTCTTTACACTGCTGATCGCTCCTCACATTAGGGGTCTCCTCTTTACACCGCTGATCGCCCCTCAAATTAGGTGTCTCCTCTTTACACCACTGATCGCCCCTCACATTAGTGGTCTCCTCTTTACACCGCTGATCGCCCCTCACATTAAGGGTCTCCTCTTTACACCGCTGATCGCCCCTCACATTTCTCTCTGGACCATTAATATTGTTCAGATCTTTATCCAGATGCAAAAGCTGCAAAACAAATATTGTATTATTGTATTAGTACCCGATGATGGGAGAAGTCCCTGGGAATAATGGTGAGAAGATCCGGACATGTGATGTCTGTGGTCAGCTGTGATCCTGCCGTCTCCACCGCTCTCATTACACAAGTATAAAACATATAATACTGGAGGAGAAAACAAGACTGAACACAAGGACGTCACAGCCGTCTACACATCATAGGGAGATCTCCACCTACCTGATGGTCCTGTGGAGGAGGAGGAGGAGCGGGACATCTCTCTGGGGTTGTCCTCTTACTGGAGAGCACTGAGGAGACACAGACAGGACGGACATCATTATTACATACAGAGAATTATAGGCCGTGTGTATTTAGTCCTGTCTATTACCTGGTGATGTGCGGGGCCGGTGCTCCTCCATCATCACCTCCTGGTACCGATCCTTGTGTCCTTCTAGATACTCCCACTCCTCCATGGAGAAATAGACAGTGACGTCCTGACACCTTATAGGAACCTGACACACACAATGATACCGTCATCACCCAGAATCCTCCAGTGCTGTCCTGTATAATGTCCCAGCATTCCCAGCAGCGTCACCTCTCCAGTCAGCAGCTTAATCATCTTGTTCGCGAGTTCTAGGATCTTCTGGTCATTGATGTCTTCAAGTATCTGGGGGTGAGGTGGAGGCCCCGGGATTGGGCTCAGGGATCCTCCCCGTCCTTCAGACACAGGGGCCTGACAGCGATCACTAGAGGTCTTCACTACTGTGTAATCCTGAGTGTGAAGACATTAATAATATCACTACAGACATCTCCAGAGTCCATCACCTCTCCGGTCATATCCCCTGTTATTCCCATAGATAATGACGTCATGTGATGACATCAGAGCCTCTCACCTCTCCGATCATATCCCGTTATTCCCATAGATAATGAGGTCATGTGATGACATCAGAGCCTCTCACCTCTCCGGTCATATCCCGTTATTCCCATAGATAATGAGGTCATGTGATGACACCAGAACCTCTCACCTCTCCGGTCATATCCCCTGTTATTCCCATAGATAATGAGGTCATGTGATGACATCAGAGCATCTCACCTCTCCGGTCATATCCCCTGTTATTCCTATAGATAATGAGGTCATGTGATGACATCAGAGCCTCTCACCTCTCCGGTCATATCCCGTTATTCCCATAGATAATGACGTCATGTGATGACATCAGAGCCTCTCACCTCTCCGGTCATATCCCTTATTCCCATAGATAATGACGTCATGTGATGACATCAGAGCCTCTCACCTCTCCGGTCATATCCCCTGTTATTCCCATAGATAATGAGGTCATGTGATGACATCAGAGCCTCTCACCTCTCCGGTAAGTTGGAAGATTATCTCCATGTGTGTTTTAATATCTTCTCCGCCATCTTGCCTCTGTCCTTATTCATCTTTCATAGGTCAATCAGAAAAATCTATTAAGAAAAAAAACAACAAAAATTACCCAAAGATAAAAGGGGAAATCATTTGATAGGATATAAAAGTGTAGATGTTGTATTCTCTCATCTATTGAACAGAAGAATAACTTGGTGTCTGTCACTCTCTCTCCTCCATGTGTAGTGCAGGGTCTGTCACTCTCTCTCCTCCATCTGTAGTGCGGGGTCTGTCACTCTCTGCTCCATGTGTAGGGCGGGATCTGTCACTTTCACCCCATGTGTAGTGCGGGGTCTGTCACTCTCTGCTCCATGTGTAGTGCGGGGTCTGTCGCTCTCTCTCCTCCATGTGTAGTGCGGGGTCTGTCACTCTCTCTCCTCCATGTGTAGTGCGGGGTCTGTCACTCTCTCTCCTTCATGTGTAGTGCAGGGTCTGTCACTCTCTCTCCCCCATGTGTAGTGCGGGGTCTGTCACTCTCTGCTCCATGTGTAGTGCGGGATCTGTCCTCTCTCTCCTCATGTGTAGTGCGGGTTCTGTCACTCTCTGCTCCATGTTGTAGTGTGGGATCTGTCACTCTCTCACCTCCATGTGTAGTGCGGGGTCTGTCACTCTCTGCTCCATGTGTAGTGCGGGGTCTGTCACTCTCTCTCCTCCATGTGTAGTGCGGGTCTGTCACTCTCTCTCTCATGTGTAGTGCGGGTCTGTCACTCTCTTCCCCATGTGTAGTGCAGGGTCTGTCACTCTCTCTCCCATGTGTAGTGCAGGGTCTGTCACTCTCTCTCCTCCATGTGTAGTGCAGGGTCTGTCACTCTCTTCCCATGTGTAGTGCAGGGTCTGTCACTCTCTGTCCCCCATGTGTAGTGCGGGTCTGTCACTCTCTCTCCTCATGTGTAGTGCGGGTCTGTCACTCTCTCTCCCCATGTGTAGTGCAGGGTCTGTCACTCTCTCACTCCATGTGTAGTGCGGGTCGTCACTCTCTCTCTCCCATGTGTAGTGCAGGGTCTGTCACTCTCTCTCCTCCATGTGTAGTGCGGGGTCTGTCGCTCTCTTTTCTCCCTGTGTAGTGCAGGGTGTCACTCTCTCCTCCATGTGTAGTGCGGGGTCTGTCGCTCTCTCTCCTCCATGTGTAGTGCAGGGTTGTCACTCTCTCTCCATGTGTAGTGCGGGTCTGTCACTCTCTCTCCCCATGTGTAGTGCAGGGTGTCGTCTACTCCTGTGTAGTGCGGTGTCACTCCTCCTCCATGTGTAGTGCGGGGTCTGTCGCTCTCTCTCCTCCATGTGTAGTGCGGGTCTGTCGCTCTCTCTCCTCCATGTGTAGTGCAGGGTTGTCACTCTCTCTCCTCATGTGTAGTGCAGGGTCTGTCACTCTCTCCTCCATGTGTAGTGCAGGGTCTGTCACTCTCTCCTCCATGTGTAGTGCAGGGTGTCACTCTCTCCTCCATGTGTAGTGCGGGGTCTGTCACTCTCTCTCCTTCATGTGTAGTGCAGGGTCTGTCACTATCTCTCCCCATGTGTAGTGTAGGGTCTGTCACTCTCTACTTCATGTGTAGTGCAGGGTGTCACTCTCTCCTCCATGTGTAGTGGGGGTCTGTCGCTCTCTCTTCTCATGTGTAGTGCAGGGGTCTGTCACTCTCTCTCTTCCATGTGTAGTGCGCGGTCTGTCACTCTCTCTTCTCCATGTGTACTGCGGGGGTCTGTCACTCTCTCTATTCCATGTGTAGTGCGGGGTCTGTCACTCTCTCTTCCTCCATATGTAGTGCAGGGTCTGTCACTCTCTCTCCTATATGTGTAGTGCGGGTCTGTCACTCTCTCTCCTCCATGTGTAGTGCGGGGTCTGTCACTCTCTCTCCTCCATGTGTAGTGCGGGGTCTGTCACTCTCTCTCCTCCATGTGTAGTGTAGGGTCTGTCACTCTCTCTCCTCCATGTGTAGTGCAGGGTCTGTCACTCTCCTCCATGTGTAGTGCTGGGTCTGTCACTCTCTCTCCTCCATGTGTAGTGCAGGGTCTGTCGCTCTCTCTCCTCCATGTGTAGTGCAGGGTCTGTCACTCTCTCTCCTTCATGTGTAGAGCAGGGTCTGTCACTCTCTCTCCATGTGTAGTGCAGGGTATGTCACTCTCTCCTCCATGTGTAGTGCGGGGTCTGTCACTCTCTCTCCTCCATGTGTAGTGCAGGGTCTGTCGCTCTCTCTCCTCCATGTGTAGTGCAGGGTCTGTCGCTCTCTCTCCTCCATGTGTAGTGCAGGGTCTGTCACTCTCTCTCCTCCATGTGTAGTGCAGGGTCTGTCGCTCTCTCCTCCATGTGTAGTGCAGGGTCTGTCACTCTCTCTCCTCCATGTGTAGTGCAGGGTCTGTCACTCTCTCTCCTCCATGTGTAGTGCAGGGTCTGTCACTCTCTCTCCTCCATGTGTAGTGCGGGTCTGTCACTCTCTCTCCTCCATGTGTAGTGCGGGGTCTGTCACTCTCTCTCCTCCATGTGTAGTGCAGGGTCTGTCACTCTCTCTCCTCCATGTGTAGTGCAGGGTCTGTCACTCTCTCTCCTCCATGTGTAGTGCGGGGTCTGTCACTCTCTCCTACATGTGTAGTGCAGGGTCTGTCACTCTCTCTCCTCCATGTGTAGTGCAGGGTCTGTCACTCTCTCTCCTCCATGTGTAGTGCAGGGTCTGTCACTCTCTCTCCTCCATGTGTAGTGCAGGGTCTGTCACTCTCTCTCCTCCATGTTTAGTGCAGGGTCTGTCGCTCTCTCTCCTCCATGTGTAGTGCAGGGTCTGTCACTCTCTCTCCCCCTTAACCCCTTTCTGACATCTGACGTACTATCCCATCCAGGTGACCTGGGCCCGTATGACAGTGGACGGGATAGTAGGTCATATGCGACCAGTGAGCGTGGCCTTGTGTCAGCTGATTCTCACAGCTGACACCTAGCACTAAATGACAAGAGCGGTCACGGACTGCTCCCGACACTTTAACATGATCGCAGTGTTCAGGCGGCATAGGGAAGCATCGAGCAGGGAAGGGGCTCGCTGCGTGCTTCCCTTAGACTATCAAAACAGCACAATGTGATCACGTTGTTCCGAGGGCCTCCTCTCTGTAGGCCCCCGGATCCAAGATGGCAGCGGGGTCCTTCCGGGTCCTGCAGGGAGGTGGCTTCTCAGTGCCTGCTGAGAGCAGGTGCTGAGAAAGCCTCCTGCAGTGCCTGTCAGATTGCTGATCTGACAGAGTGCTATGCAAACTGTCAGATCACCGATCTGACACTATATAGTGATGTCCCACCCTGGGACAAAGTGAAAAAGTTAATTTTTTTTTTTAACATGTAAAAATAATTAAAAAAAAAAATTCCTAAATAAAGAAAAAAAACATTCCCCAATAAATTTATTTCTTAATGTAAATAAAAAAACCAAAACAATAAAAGTACACATATTTAGTATCACCGCGTCCGTAACGACCCGCCCTATAAAACTGTCCCACTGGTTAAACCCTTAAGGGTGAGTTTCCACGATCAGTAAACGCTGCGTGTTTGGCGCTGTGCGCTGGCGCAGCGCCAAACACGCAGCGTCCAGATGTTACAGCATAGTGGAGGGGATTTCAAGAAATCCCGTCTCCACTATGCGTAACAACACGCAGGTGGCAGACCTGCGTAAACGGACATGCGGCGCGTCTTTTCAGACCGCAGCATGTCCTCGCGTGTTGCGGCGACGGTGCGTCGCCGCAACAGAATTTCACACAGGGCTATGTAGCCCTGCGTTCTTTCCGGAGGTGTTCCGGAGGTGTCCTGAACACCTCCGGAAAGATCGCGCGTCAGAAAGGGGGCGGGGCTTAGACGGAGCGGAATTTCCGCTCCGTCCAAAGCGCTGTGGTTCCGGACCGTGGAACCACAGCCTTATTGAAACCTATGCAAACATTATAGCTCTCAAAATGTGGTGATGCAAAAACTATTTTTTGCAATAAAAAGCGTCTTTTAGCGTGTGACAGCTGCAAACATAAAAACCCGCTATAATTAGTAAATCAAACCCCCATTTATCACCCCCTTAGTTAAGGAAAAATAATAAAATAAAAAAATGTATTTGGGGTGTGTTGGGGTTAGGGTTGGAGTTAGAATTGGGGGGTTTCCACTGTTTAGGCACATCAGGTGCTCTCCAAACGTGACATGGCGTCTGATCTCAATTCCAGCCAATTTTGCGTTGAAAAAGTCAAACATCGCTCCTTCCCTTCCGAGCTCTGCTGTGCGCCGAAACAGTGGTTCCCCCCACATATGGGGTATTGGAGGACTCAGGAGAAATTGCACAACAACTTTTGGGGTCCAATTTCTCCTGTTACCCTTGGAAGAATAAAATAATTGGACCTGAAATAATTTTTTTGTGAAAAAAAGTTATATGTTCATTTTAAACATTCCAAAAATTCCTGTGAAGCACCTGAAGGGTTAATAAACTTCTTGAATGTGGTTTTGAGCACCTTGAGGGGTGCAGTTTTTAGAATGGTGTCACTTTTGGGTATTTTCTGCTATATAGACCCATCAAAGTGACTTCAAATGTGATGTGGTCCCTAAAAAAATGTTTTTTTTTACTTTTAACCCTTATAACTTCCTAACAAAAAAAATTTGGGTTCCAAAATTGTGCTGATGTAAAGTAGACACGTGGGAAATGTTACTTATGAAGTATTTTGTGTGACATATCTCTGTGATTTAAGGGCATGAAAATTCAAAGTTGAAAAAATTGTGAAATTTTCAAAATTTTCACCAAATTTCCGTTTTTATCACAAATAAACGCAAGTTATATCGAATAAATTTTACCACTAACATGAAGGACAATATGTCAGGAGAAAACAATCTCAGAATCAGCGGGATCCATGGAAGCTCCAGAGTTATTACCTCATAAAGGAACAGTGGTCAGAATTGTGAAAATTGGCCGATGATTAACCTGTAAACCACCCTCAGGGGTTAAACAGTACAAGGTGACGGCAGCTATAAAGAGGGGACTCCCTGTAGATGGGGAGAGGAGACACAACACACATACCTCTTCCTGCAGAGCGGCACCACTGTGTGCGGACAGGACCTGTGTGACGTCACAGTCATGTGATCAGTCACATGGGGAGGAGTCACATGATCAGGGGCGGAGCTCCAGGTGTCTCAGTGTCTGGAGGACTCTGCTGTGCTGGATGATGTCTAGTATTAGGGCTCATACCCCTTTCTGGAAAAAAAAAACGTCCGAATATATGTGATTGTCATGCGATTTGTATGCGATTTTTATTCGCACCATCTGTTTTCCATCCGTTTTCCGTCTGAATGCAATGTGATTTTAACATGACGTTTTACATACAGCAGTTCTCTCTATGTCAAAATTCATGTAAAAATCACATTGTCAAAAAAAATATACACAAAAAGCAAATAATTATATATATATATATATATAGGTCATACACTTACATAGTATAATAGCCGCTAATTCATCCGCTGCTATACTGTAAAATCACACTGACAGCTTTAATAAAGAATAGAATCAATACATATACACACATAGAATACATATATAATATATATATACACAATGTCATTGTGACATATATATATATACATATATATATAGGTTCATAAACTTCTACATAGTATAATAGCCGCTAATTCATCCCCAGCTATACTGTAAAATCACACTGACCGCTTTAATAAAGAATAGAACAATACATATACACACATAGAATACATATATATATATATATTATTATTTATATATATAATTATTGCATATATATATATATATATATATTTATAGTTCTACACTTCTACATAGTATAATAGCCGTTAATTCAATTACCGGCTTTTGTGAAATAACAGAACCCGACATGAAATGACACATGGTTTACATACAGTTAACCATGTAATTTCATGTATTTTGATATATGGTTTTAACTTACAAATACATGAGTGTATGTGTGCAAAATTTCAGACATGTAGGGGTTAATTAAAGGTGTAAATTCGTTGAAAAAAAATGCGTGGGCTCCCGCCCTATTTTCTCAACCAGACAGGCAAAGCAAGCGAGTGGGGGCAGATAATAATAGCCTAGGGAGGGTGCATTTATTTGTGCCCCCCCTGGCTACTAACATCTGCCCCCAGACACCCCAGAAAAGGCAAATCTCTAATTAGATTCGCCCTTTCTGGCACTTTGCCCGTCTATTCCCATTGCCCTGTAGCGGTGGTGAATGGGTTAATAAGGGGTTAAAGCCACCTTGCAATTGAAAGGTGACTGTAAGCCAGGTTAATAATTGAGAGCTGTCAATGTGACATTTGGATATATGTTATATCTAGACTTGTGGACTACATTTGTATTGGTTATATTGCCTTGCTATCGTTCATGAGCCACCTTATGTGTATATTCATTGGAGGAGTGTGATTTCACATAATTGTCTGTTGATACTTACCATTCAGCAGTTTACATGCGGGGAGCTTTCCATTGTGTTTTAATGTTTTGTCATAAAGTCCTTTTTCTATTCTATATATTAATTGGTGGTGAGATTGTGTTTCTTTTTCTTTTAGTCTATATAGAGGTGGTGGCGCAGTCAGTGGGTTAACAGGGGTTCAGGTTTTCCAGCGAGGGATTCAGCAGGTGATACGGGGATGGGGTGCAGTGAGGGGTGATAAAGGAAGGGGCTCAGTGGGTCATTCAGTGGGAGAGGGCTCAGACAGGGGTGATAAGGGGGATGGGGTGCAGTCAGGGTGATATAAGGGAAGGGGCTCAGTCAGGGGTCATATAGTGGGAGAGGGCTCAGACCAGGGGTGATAGGGGATGGGGTGCAGTGAGGGTGATATAAGGGAAGGGGCTCAGTCAGAGGTCATATAGTGGGAGATGGCTCAGACCAGGGGTGATATGGGGATGGGGTGCAGTGAGGGGTGATATAAGGGAAGGGGCTCAGTCAGAGGTCATATAGTGGGAGAGGGCTCAGACCAGGGGTGATACGGGGATGGGGTGCAGTGAGGGGTGATATAAGGGAAGGGGCTCAGTCAGGGTCATATAGTGGGAGAGGGCTCAGACCAGGGGTGATAAGGGGAGGGGTGCAGTCAGGGTGATATAAGGGAAGGGGCTCAGTCAGGGGTCATATAGTGGGAGAGGGCTCAGACCAGGGGTGATATGGGGAGGGGGTGCAGTGAGGGTGATATAAGGGAAGGGGCTCAGTCAGAGGTCATATAGTGGGAGATGGCTCAGACCAGGGGTGATATGGGATGGGGGCAGGAGGGTGTAGGGAAGGGGCATCAGAGGTATTAGTGAGGCTCAGACAGGTGTATGGGGGGTGGGCATGAGGGTGATATAAGGGAAGGGGCTCAGTCAGGGGTCATATAGTGGGAGAGGGCTCAGACCAGGGGTGATAAGGGGGAGGGGGTGCAGTCAGGGTGATATAAGGGAAGGGGCTCAGTCAGGGGTCATATAGTGGGAGAGGGCTCAAACCAGGGGTGATACGGGGATGGGGGTGCAGTGAGGGGTGATATAAGGGAAGGGGCTCAGTCAGGGGTCATATAGTGGGAGAGGGCTCAGACCAGGGGTGATATGGGGAGGGGGTGCAGTCAGGGTGATACAGGGGGAGGGGGCTCAGTCAGAGTTGATAAGTTGATATAGAGGGAGGGGGTGCAGTCAGACAGGAGTGAAAGGAGAGATGAGGTAATGGAGCTGCTCCACTCTCCCTGCTTGCTCATAGCAGGGAAGAGCAGTGACACAAAAATTCATCAGGACACAAGAGCGCTGTTACTTACAAATAGTGCTCAGCGGTCTGCAGCAGCCGACCATGTCAGCTGTTATCAGTGACGCCCGCACTGCTGTCTGACTAGCTCTGACCGCTGGAGGCGGGAGTAGTGACGTCACGCTGGGAGGACGTCCTGCTCTTGGCTCCTCCCACAGAGCAGTGAATATTAATTTCTGTATCTTTATGATTTGGAGATAAGGTCGATGGATCATTTGTCAGGTTATAAAGATCTTCATAGTAATTTGTGAAGCCATTGGTAATGTCTTTCGGATGGACTTTAATTTTACCTGAAGAGGATTTCATTTTATCTATCCTTCTATTAATTTTATCTTGCTTCATTTTTAACATCTTGAATTTTGTAGGTTTGTTCAGAGATGAATGTTTTAAATCTGGAAGCCTTAATCATGACCTCATATTCTGAAAAAAATTCCGCTTTGAGTTCTTGTCTAAGATTTAAAATATCTAGGTGAATTTTGCGAGATGGAGAGGGTAAATTGTTTGGAATGTTTTCTTTTTGATTTTGGCTTGTAGAGTATTAATTCTTTCTCTGTTTCTTGTTTTATGTATGTGTAGAGCCCAGCTGCGCTTGGAATCTCATTTCCCAGAGGGATGCACCAAAGGTACTGCCCACTAGAGGACCCAATATGCATACACACATTTTCACCAATCCCTGGAGCCACCAGAGGGAGCCTTTTTAGAACATATAAGGATGGTGAAGCCACAGGAAGTTAGTTAGTCTGAGGGCTGCAGTCAGTAGTCATCTCAGAGAGCTCACAGATTAGTCTGAGTCTACGTGGAGAGTAGATCAGTTCTCAGATCAGTCTGAGTTTAGTTCTCTTGGAGAGAAGAGAGACAGAACAGCAGTTGTTGAAAGAATCTGCAAGCTGCAGCTCAAAGCTTAGTTCAACGTGTGGAGGCTAGTACAAGTGGAAAGGTAGCCACTCCAACCTAGTCAGAACTGAGTCAACCAAGTGCAGTTCAGTGAGCAAGCGTGCCGACGCTTTGAGAGCGGTGAAGAAAGGAAAGAAGCAGTCCACCATCTGCTAGCGTGTGCTTATGTGAGGGTCGAGTAGGACGAAAGGCGAGTGGATAAGAAGAGAGTGCCAGAGGTGGAAATAGCATTGATAGCTTACCTCTACTCTGATTAACCGGACACCGGGTCCGAGCTTGCTGGATCCTTCACGACTAGCAGGAGATACTGGAGACCCTGCGGGACTACAAGTCGCAGGAGCCCATAGGTGTTTATACGTGGATGGGTTAGGAAGACAGGAGTCTGGCAGGAACAGCCATTAGAGACTGTGTTCTTCCAATAGAAAGCCCTATACAAAATCAGCCGGGTGTAAAGTTGAGAACAGAGTTAGGCCTCGTTTCATACAGGTCAGAGACTCACATTATAGAAGTAAGGAGGCCCTACACCTACTCAGTGGGAAGAACTGGACGTGCATCCTTCACCCTGCCAGCTTCCCGGGACGTGCCTGCAATTTCACCAGTAAAGGTACAGAAAGAGACTTTTGTGTGTGTGTTCCCATTATTACTCCTACGGCTGAACTCCTTTCCTCCATCCTGCACCCCTACACTCCGTTTACCCTGAAGGAACCCAGCCTTACCTGTGGAAGGCTTAACACCTTGCTGCCCAATACCATCCCTTCAGCGGACCTATACAGCAGCGCTGGTCACCCTGACCAGGCACCACAGGTGGCGTCACGAACATTTCTACAAACACTTTAATCCCCTGTAAATATCCCCCTTTTCAGTGAGCACCCAGGGCCACGGACCGAGCTGTGTCGCCGTGACATCCCCCATAGAAGTGAACGGGCTCGGTGCCGAGTACCCCACAGGCCCTGGCGGGCGACTCATCTTGATGATAATTGAATCAATTTTCCTCTGATTACCGCTTTAAATGTGTTCCAAAGCAGAAAAGGATCTATTTCCTCTGTGAAATTCTCTGTAAAGTAATGTAAAGAGGTTTCCTCTAATTCAGTTTTGAATTCAGGTATTTTAATTAAGGTGGAGTTACATTTCCAGAGAAATGCAGTATTAGTACAAGGACCCATTAGAATTTCTCCCATTACAAGTGAGTGCTCAGAAATAGTTTTATTTATAATTTTGGGAAGAGAGAATATATCTGTTAGAATCAAGTCAATTTGGGATTATGTTTTATGAACATGAGTAAAAAGTATATTCTCTTGATGACGTGTTAAGGCATCGAACAACTCATTCCTTAAAAGCCAATTGTTTAAAGTTAATGCAGAGTGTCTGGTAGAAGAGGTTGAATTATAGTGTCCGTCTGGCAGTAACTGAGTCACAGTATTGGACAACCTCTTTAATGGGTGACATAGGCTCTACCTCGAAGGACCTAGGAGGAACTGGCATCACACAAACACTATACAGGGATATTGTGCCAACCATCCAAAAAAATATTATGTGAACAAGGAGGATGTGACGCTGCAAGGCACTAAAATATCCAAAATAATGAATATAAGAAAAATAGGAAAGTTAAGAAAAATTGAATCAGTCAAAAAACCTTCCTTTTTATTGATCTCAAAACAAAACATGATAAAAACATGGGAAAGAGGATAACCTCCATCTGGACTCACAAAACTACACACCCTAAGAGAATGCCTTTGGAGTGTGGGAGGAAACCCACACAAACACAGAGAGAACATTCAAACTCCTTGCAGATATTGTCCTTGTTTGGAATTGACAGAAAAAAATTAAAACCGTCTGCTTTCCTGTGTGTGATTTCCATGACATCTAAAGAGATTTTACTGAAGTGACGTTCTTTTAACCCCTTCACCCCCAAGGGTGGTTTGCACGTTAATGACCGGGCCAATTTTTACAATTCTGACCACTGTCTCTTTATGAGGTTATAACTCTGGAACGCTTCAACGGATCTTCGCATTCTGAGAATGTTTTCTCGTGACATATTGTACTTCACGTTAGAAGTAAAATTCCTTCGATATAACTTGCGTTTATTTTTGAAAAAAACGCAAATATGGCGAAAATTTTTAAAATTTTGCAATTTTCAAACTTTGAATTTTTATTCCCTTAAAACAGAGAAATATATCACACAAAATAGTTAAGAAATAACATTTCCCACATGTCTACTTTACATCAGCACAATTTTGGAACCAAAATTTTTTTTCGTTAGGAAGTTATAAGGGTTAAAAGCGATTTCTCATTTTTACACCAAAATTTACAAAGCCATTTTTTTAGGGACCACCTAACATTTGAACTCACTTTGAGGGGTCTATATGGCAGAAAATACCCAAAAGTGACACCATTCTAAAAACTGCACCCCTCAAGGTACTCAAAACCACATTCAAGAAGTTTATTAACCCTTCAGGTGCTTCACAGGAACTAAAGCATCGTGGATGGAAAAAAAGAATATTTAACTTTTTAGCCACAAAAATGATCTTTTACAAACTTTTTTTTTATTTTCACAAGGGTAAAAGGAGAAAATGGACAGATAAAGTTGTTAAACAATTTCTCCTGAGTACGCCAATACCCAATATGTGGGGGAAAACCACTGTTTGGGCACACGGCAGAGCTCGTAAGGGAAGGAGTGCCGTTTGACTTTTTCAAACTAAAATTGGCTGGAATTGAGATTGGACGCCATGTCGCGTTTGGAGAACCTCTGATGCGCCTAAACAGTGGAAACCCCCACAAGTGACACCATTTTGGAAACTAGACCCCCTAAGGTACTTATCTAGATCTGTTGTGAGCACTTTGAACCCCCAAGTGTTTCACAAAAGTTTATAATGCCTGGGTGTGAAAAAAAAAGAAACAATTTTCCACAAAAATGATTTTTTAGTCCCAAATTTTTGAATTTTCCCAAGGAAATTGGACCCCAAAAGTTGTTGTCCAATTTGTCCTGAGTACGCTGATACCCCATATGTGGGGGGGGGAACTGTTTGGGCGCACGGCAGGGCTTGGAAAGGAAGTAGTAACGTTTTGGAATGCAGACGTTGATGGGGGTCATGTTCCGTTTGCAGTGCCCCAGATGAGCCTAAAACAGTGGAAACCCCCCACAAGTGACCCCATTTTGGAAACTAGACCCCCTAAGGAACTTATCTAGATCTGTAGTGAGCACTTTGAACCCCCAAGTGCTTCAGACAAGTTTATAATGCCCGGATATGAAAATAAAAAATCCTATTTTTTTCCCACAAAAATTATCTTTTAGTCACTATTTTTTTATTTTCCCAAGGGTAACAGGAGAAATTGGACCACATAAGTTGTTGTCCAATTTGTCCTGAGTACGCTGATACCCCATATGTGGGGGGGAACCACTGTTTGGGCGCACGGCAGAGATCGGAAGGGAAGGAGCACCATTTGACTTTTTCCAACCAAAATTGGCTGGAATTGAGATTGGATGCCATGTTGCATTTGGAGAGCCCCTGATGTGCCTAAACAGTGGAAACCCCCCACAAATGACCCCATTTGGGAAAAAGACCCCCTAAGGAACTTATCTAGATCTTTGGTGAGCAATTTGAACCCCAAGTGCTTCACACAATTTTATAACGTAGAGCCGTAAAATTAAAAAATCATATTTTTTCCACAAAAATGATCTTTTCACCCCAATTTTTATTTTTCCAAGGGTAACAAGACTCCAAAAGTTATTGTGCAATTTGTCCTGAGTGCGCTGATACCCCATATGTGGGAGTAAACCACTGTTTGGGTGCATGGCAGAGTTTGGAAGGGAAGGAGCGCCGTGTGACTTTTTCAACGCAGAATTGGCTGGACGACATGTCGTGTTTGGAGAGCTCCTGATCTGCCTAAACAGTGGAAACCCCCATAAATGACACCATTTTGGAAACCAGACCCCTCAAGGAACTTATCTAGATGTGTGGTGAGAACTTTGAACCCCAGGTGTTTCACTAAAGTTTATAACGTACAGCCGTAAAATAAAAAAATCTTTTTTTTTTTTACAAAAATGATTTTTTTGCCCCCAATATTTTATTTTCACAAGGGTAACAGAAGAAATTGGAACCCAAAAGTTGTTGTCCAATTTGTGCTGAGTACGCTGATACCCAATATGTGGGCGAAAACTACTGTATGGGCACACGTCGGGGCTCGGAAGGGAAGTAGTGACGTTTTGGATTGCAGACTTTGATGGAATGGTCTGGGGGCGTCATGTCGCATTTGGAGAGCCCCTGATGCACCTAAACAGTGGAAACCCCCCACAAGTGACCCCATTTTGGCAAATATACCCCAAAAGGAACTTATCTAGATGTGTGGTGAGCACTTTGAACCCCGAAGTGCTTCACAGAAGTTTAAAACGTACAGCCGCAAAAATAAAAAATCCTTTTTTTTTTGTTTACAAAAATGATTTTTTCGCCCCCAATATTTTATTTTCACAAGGGTAACAGGAGAAATTGGACCCTAAAAGTTGTTGTCCAATTTGTCCTGAGTACGCTGATACCCAATATGTGGGAGAAAACTACTGTATGGGCGCACGTCAGGGCTTGGAAGGGAAGTAGTGACGTTTTGGATTGCAGACTTTGATGGAATGGTCTGGGGGCGTCATGTCGCATTTGGAGAGCCCCTGATGCGCCTAAACAGTGGAAATCCCCAACAAGTGACCCCATTTTGGAAAATAGACCCCACAAGGAACTTATCTAGATGTGTGGTGAGCGCTATGAAGCCCCAAGTGCTTCACAGAAGTTTATAATGTACAGCCGTAAAAACAAAAAAAATCATTTTTTTTTTACAAAAATGATATTTTCGCCCCCAGTTTTTTATTTTCCCAAGGGTAACAGAAGAAATAGGACAAATTGCACAATAACGCTTGGGGTCCAGAGTACGCTGATACCCCATATGTGGGAATAAACTAGTGTTTGGACGCATGGCAGAGCTCAGAAGTGAAGGAGCACCGTTTGACTTTTTCAACGCAGAATTGGCTGGAATTGAGATCAGACGCCATGTCACATTTGGAGAGCCCCTGATGTGCCTAAACAGCGGAAACCCCCCAATTCTAACTCCAACCCTAACCCCAACACACCCCTAACCCTAGTCCCAACCCTAACCACAAACCTAACTCTAACACACCCCTAATCCCAACCCTAACCCTAATCCTAACTTTAGCACCAACCCTAACCCTAACTTTAGCCGCAACCTTAACCCTAACCCTAATGGGAAAATGGAAATAAATACATTTTTTTTATTTTACTATTTTTCCCTAACTAAGGGGGTGATAAAGGGGGGTTTGATTTACTATTTATAGCGGGTTTTATGATTGGCAGCTGTCACGCTAAAAGACGCTTTTTATTGCAAAAAATAGTTTTTTGCATCGCCACATTTTGAGAGCTATAATTTTTGCATATTTTGGCCCACAGAGTCATGTGAGGTCTTATTTTTTGCGGGACGAGGTGACGTTTTTATTGGTACCATTTTTGAGCACGTGACATTTTTTGATCGCTTTTTATTTCGATTTTTGGGAGGTTAGAATGAACAAAAATCAGCAATTCATGAATTTCATTTGGGGGAGGCGTTTATACCGTTCCGCGTGTGGTAAAATTGATAAAGCGGTTTTATTCTTCGGGTCAGTACGATTATGGCGATACCTCATTTATATCATTTTTTTATGTTTTGGCGCTTTTATAGAATAAAAACAATTTTTTATGAAAAATAATTATTTTTGCATCGCTTTATTCTGCGAGCTATAACTTTTTTATTTTTTCGCTTATGATGCTGTATGGCGGCTAGTTTTTTGCGGGACAAGATGACGTTTTCAGCGGTACCATGTTTATTTATATCCGTCTTTTTGATCGTGTGTTATTCCACTTTTTGTTCGGCGGTATGATGAAAAAGCATTGATTTTTTGCTTTGTTTTTTTTTTTTTAAGGGGTTCACTAAAGGGGTTAACTAGTGGGACAGTTTTATAGGGGGAGTCGTTACGGACGCGGCGATACCAAATATGTGTACTTTTATTGTTTTGTTTTTTTTATTTACAGGAAGAAATTAATTTATTGGGGAATATTTTTTTTTTTTAGTTATTTATTTTGGATTTTTTTTTTAAAACATGTTTATTTTTATTTTTTTTACTTTGTCCCAGGGTGGGACATCACTGTATTTTAGCAGATCGCTGGTGTGACAGTGTGCACAGCACTCTGTCACACCAGCGATCGTACAGGCAGCGCTGCAGGCTTCTCAGTGCCTGCTCTCAGCAGGCACTAAGGAAGCCGCCTCCCTCCAGGACCCCGACGCCATCTTGGATCCGGGTCCTGGGAGGGAGGAAGCCCTCAGAACAGCGCAATCACATCACGCTGGTCTGAGGGTCTCAGGGGGGCGCGCAGGGAGCCCCCTCCCTGCGCGATGCTTCCCTGTGCCCCCAGTACACCGCGATCATGTTTGATCGCGGTGTGCAAGGGGTTAATGTGCCGGGAGCGGTCCGTGACCGCTCCTGACACACAGTCACGGGTGTCAGCTGTGATAATCAGCTGACACCCAGCGGCGATTAGCTGCGCTCCCTCCGGGAGCGCAGCTAATCGCCAATGACGTACTATCCCGTCCATGGTCAGATTGGCACGGGTTTCATGGACGGGATAGTACGTCTAATGTCAGAGAGGGGTTAAAAAAACTTTCCACCTAGAGTACATGAAAATGGATTCTACCCTGTGTGAATTCTCAGATGTCTAACAAGAGCAAATTTATGAACAAAACATTTCCCACATTCTGAACATGAATATGGCTTCTCCCCGGCGTGAGTTTTTTGATGGCTATGAAGATTAGATTTGTTGATAAAGCATTTTCCACAATCTGGGCCAGAAAATGGTTTTCCTGTGTGAGTTCCCTGATGTACAATTAGGGTTACCTTTTGGTTAAAACATTTCCCACATACGGTACAACAAAATTGCTTCTCCCCGGTGTGAGTATTTTGATGTTTAAGAAGATTTGATTTGTTGATAAAGCTTTTACCACATTCTGAGCACGAAAAAGGTTTTCCTGTGTGAATTCTCTGGTGTACAATCACAGCTGACTTTTCGGTAAAACACTTCCCACATACGGTACATGAAAATGGCTTCTCCCCTGTATGAATTATTTGATGTCGAAGAAGATCTGATTTCTGGGTAAAGCATTTCTCACATTCCGAACATGAAAACGGCTTCTCCCCTGTGTGAGTTTTTAGATGTACAGTAAGCTGTAATTTCCGATTAAAACACTTCGTACATTCTGAACATGAAAATGGCTTCTCCCCTGTGTGAGTTCTTTGATGTACAGTAAGCTGTGATTTCCGATTATAACGTTTCTCACATTCTGAACATGAATACGGCTTCTCTCCTGTGTGAGTTCTTACATGTTCAACAAGAGGTGATTTACTGCTGTAACATTTGCCACATTCTAAACATGAAAATGGTTTAGCACTTGTATGAATACTCATGTGTCTAACAAAAGCAGATTTGTGAATAAAATATTTTCCACATTCTGAACAAGAAAATGGCTTTTCCCCGGTGTGAGTTTTTAGATGTGTAACAAGCTGTGATTTCCGATTAAAACATTTCTCACATTCTGAACAAGAAAACGGCTTCTCCCCTGTGTGAGTTCTTTGATGGATAAGAAGACTTGATTTGTGGATAAAACGTTTTCCACATTCTGGACAAGAAAATGGTTTTCCGCTGTGAGTTCTCTGATGCACAATTAGAGACGAATTTTGTTTTAAAACACTTTCCACATATACTACAAGAAAATGGCTTCTCCTCTGTGTGAGTTCTTACGTGGTTATCAAGATATGATTTCAAGGTAAAACATTTCTTACATTCTGGACATGAATATGGCTTCTCCCCTTTGTCAGCTCTTTGGTGTTGAACATCCTTCGTGTGGCTTTTATTTTGCTCAACATTCTGGGGTGAATCAGCAGACAGGATGTGTTTAAATGAATTAGATGAGAGATCTTGGGTGTGAAGGGTTGAGGGTATATCTGGGACAACAGGATGTTCTTCGTATATATTCTGTATACCAGAATCATCTGTCAAAAGGATAAAACAGATATTGAAAAGTTTAAACCATATAACATTAAAACTTGGTTTCCACTGGTAAATTCAAATCCCTGACTGCAGGATCGGTTGCACTGCCCAGATAACGATGGTCTTATTACCAAAACGACCCTTCTACAATACCAAAGTCAAATCGCATAGACATTTACTTAATAATCTTGATTATATCCAGAATCCTATACCACAAATCCAATTTCCATGGCTACTTTAGGTAAGGCTACATAAGTGGAATAAGACTTTATGATACCATAAAACGACTGTATAAGGAAGGAGTCAGCGACAGAAATGTTCAACCAAGCAGATATCTGTCAATTTTTAACACCTTGTGATTAATAAAAAAATAAACTGTATATTTTTTCTCCTAGAAAAAAGTCAGAATATAGGAATATTTTATCCTTTTTAAATTTGTATACTGCACATTTCCCTGATGAAATGACTTTAGTAGAACAATTGTTCAAGAATGTCATGATTAAATTGTTGGGGCCCAGACATCCTACCAAGACACAATGGGTTCTATCTAAGAGATGATACTCATCTTCCATGTAACCATGAAAATTGGGTGTGTGATAATATCGATCTCCACATCTGTCTCTTCCGAGTCCGTGGTGAGCAGCGTTACTGACACTCAGAGCAGTAATCTCCCATCGTCTCCTGTTATTTGGTTAGATGTCATGAGTCTTGGTTCGTACCGCTTAGTCTGTGATTTGTGGTCGGCTTCTCTGTCTGCCAAGCCACAGCAGATAACACCTTTTCTCTGGGAGTTTAGGTTCTGTTATCCTTGCTAAAGTCTTTTTAGGGTACCAGGTGTTTTCATTTGCTCCTTTGTCAGCCCTATCACCTTTCAGATGCAGCTTTCTATACTTTACCCCTGCTGGTATTTCCTGCTGGTGATTGTCTCATTTGGAAGTCCATCCATATTGCTGTTGTTTAAGCCGGGCAGTGAAAGACCATCTAGGGTTTATCTCTTCATTATTTATCCTCGACCTACTTCTGTTTCTTGTTAAGAAGTAGGCGGTATATTTTCTAACACTAAATTAATTATTTAATGCTTTATTTTGTATTTCGTGGTTTATTTTACTCACTCTGGGATCTTTTTCTATTTCAGCACATTTTACCTTCTGTAGGTAATTTGCACTCTGCTCTGCCTTCCGGTTCTTTACAAGGAACGTGACATGCTTGACGGCCTTTCAGGCAGCATTGGTCCGAATTGCCATCGCCTAGTCTGTGGTTAGTGCTAACTAAGCTCATGCAGGAACCACTAGGGAGTGCGGGGACAGGATCTCTAGGCTCTAGTCTAGTTTTTCCAGAGTAGTTACTACACAATCATAACAGATTTCTCCATGTTCTGTATTCTGTCACACACGGACATAAGTTTAATAAAAGCTAATGGTTTCTTAGTCCCTAAATTTGGCAAATACCTCTACCTCATCAGTACTGACAGCAAGTAATAGGAAACAAAACTCGGCCTCGCTCACATGGGCAGAATTCATCTCCAGCTGTATTTTTCATCTATATTATGACAGCACATCCTGTGTTATCACCTGCACCGGTATCACAGATACATTGATATTTAATTTGTTTTTATGAAGGGTGAAGAGATGAATATACTGCTGAAAACTGAAAGAGCGAAGAACATTAAAAAAATCATATTCGGTGACTGAGAGGAAGCTGTGACTTCTCTTAACCCGCAGTCACCACTCACCTGGGCGGTTATCAGTAGAGGTCTCCTCTTTACACCGCTGATCGCCCCTCACATTAGGGGTCTCTTCTTTACACCGCTGATCGCCCCTCACACTAGGGGTCTCCTCTTTACACCGCTGATCACCATTCTCATTAGGGGTCTCCTTTTTACACCGCTGATCGCCATTCTCATTAGAGGTCTCCTCTTTACACCGCTGATCGCTCCTCACATTAGGGGTCTCCTCTTTACACCGCTGATCGCTCCTCACATTAGGGGTCTCCTCTTTACACTGCTGATCGCCTCTCACATTAGGGGTCTCCTCTTTACACCGCTGATCGCCCCTCACATTAGGGGTCTCCTCTTTACACAGGTGATCGCCCCCCACATTAGGGGTCTCCTCTTTACACCGATGATCGCTCCTCACATTAGGGGTCTCCTCTTTACACTGCTGATCGCTCCTCACATTAGGGGTCTCCTCTTTACACCGCTGATCGCCCCTCACATTAGGGGTCTCCTCTTTACACCACTGATCGCCTCTCACATTAGGGGTCTCCTCTTTACACACTCATCGCCCCTCACATTTCTCTCTGGACCATTAATATTGTTCAGATCTTTATCCAGATCCAAAAGCTGCAAAACAAATATTGTATTATTGTATTAGTCCCCGATGATGGGAGAAGTCCCCGGGAATAATGGTGAGAAGATCAGGACATGTGATGTCTGTGGTCAGCTGTGATCCTACAGTCTCCACCGCTCTCATTACACAAGTATAAAACATATAATACTGGAGGAGAAAACAAGACTGAACACAAGGACGTCACAGCCGTCTACACATCATAGGGAGATCTCCACCTACCTGATGATCCTGTGGAGGAGGAGGAGGAGCGGGACATCTCTCTGGGGTTGTCCTCTTACTGGAGAGCACTGAGGAGACACAGACAGGACGGACATCATTATTACATACAGAGAATTATAGGCCGTGTGTATTTAGTCCTGTCTATTACCTGGTGATGTGCGGGGCCGGTGCTCCTCCATCATCATCTCCTGGTACCGATCCTTGTGTCCTTCTAGATACTCCCACTCCTCCATGGAGAAATAGACGGTGACGTACTGACACCTTATAGGAACCTGACACACACAATGATACCGTCATCACCCAGAATCCTCCAGTGCTGTCCTGCATAATGTCCCAGCATTCCCAGCAGCGTCACCTCTCCAGTCAGCAGCTTAATCATCTTGTTGGTGAGTTCTAGGATCTTCTGCTCATTGATGTCCTCATGTATCCGGGGGTGAGGTGGAGGCCCCGGGATTGGGCTCAGGGATCCTCCCCGTCCTTCAGACACAGGGGCCTGACAGCAATCACTAGAGGTCTTCACTACTGTGTAATCCTGAGTGTGGAGACATTAATGATATCACTACAGACATCTCCAGAGTCCATCACCTCTCCGGTCATATCCCCTGTTATTCCCATAGATAATGAGGTCATGTGATGACATCAGAGCCTCTCACCTCTCCGGTCATATCTCCCGTTATTCCCATAGATAATGAGGTCATGTGATGACATCAGAGCCTCTCACCTCTCCGGTCATATCCCGTTATTCCCATAGATAATGAGGTCATGTGATGACATCAGAGCCTCTCTCCTCTCCGGTCATATCCCGTTATTCCCATAGATAATGAGGTCATGTGATGACATCAGAGCCTCTCACCTCTCCGGTCATATCCCATTATTCCCATAGATAATGAGGTCCTGTGATGACATCAGAGCCTCTCACCTCTCCGGTCATATCCCCTGTTATTCCCATAGATAATGAGGTCATGTGATGTCATCAGAGCCTCTCACCTCTCGGTCATATCCCTGTTATTCCCATAGATAATGAGGTCATGTGATGACATCAGAACCTCTCACCTCTCCGGTCATATCCCCTGTTATTCCCATAGATAATGAGGTCCTGTGATGACATCAGAGCCTCTCACCTCTCCGGTCATATCCCCTGTTATTCTCATAGATAATGAGGTCATGTGATGACATCAGAGCCTCTCACCTCTCCGGTCATATCCCCTGTTACTCCCATAGATAATGAGGTCATGTGATGACATCAGAGCCTCTCACCTCTCCGGTAAGTTGAAAGATTATCTCCATGGTGAGTTTTAATATCTTCTCCGCCATCTTGCCTCTGACCTTATTCATCTTTCATAGATCAATCAGAAAAAATCTATTAAAAAAAAAAAACAACAAAAATTACCTGAAGATAAAAGGGGAAATCATTTGATAGGATATAAAAGTGTAGATGTTGTATTCTCTCATCTATTGAACAGAAGAATAACTTGGTGTCTGTCACTCTCTCTCCTCCATGTGTAGTGCAGGGTCTGTCACTCTCTCTCCTCCATGTGTAGTGCGGGGTCTGTCACTCTCTCTCCTCCATGTGTAGTGCGGGGTCTGTCACTCTCTCTCCCCCATGTGTAGTGCAGGGTCTGTCACTCTCTCTCCCCCATGTGTAGTGCAGGGTCTGTCACTCTCTCTCCTCCATGTGTAGTGCAGGATCTGTCACTCTCTCTCCTCCATGTGTAGTGCAGGGTCTGTCACTCTCTCTCCTCCATGTGTAGTGCAGGGTCTGTCACTCTCTCTCCCCCATGTGTAGTGCAGGGTCTGTCACTCTCTCTCCTCCATGTGTAGTGCAGAGTCTGTCACTCTCTCTCCCCCATGTGTAGTGCAGGGTCTGTCACTCTCTCTCCTCCATGTGTAGTGCAGGGTCTGTCACTCTCTCTCCTCCATGTGTAGTGCAGGGTCTGTCCACCTCTCTCTCCCCCATGTGTAGGTGCGGGGGGTCTGTCACTCTCTCTCCTCCATGTGTAGTGCAGGGTCTGTCACTCTCTTCTCCTGTGTGTGCGGGGTCTGTCACTCTCTCCCCCCATGTGTAGTGGGGGTCTGTCACTCTCCCCATGTGCAGTGCAGGGTCTGTCCCCTACCTCCATGTGTAGTGCGGGTCTGTCACTCTCTCTCCTCCAGTGTAGTGCGGGGTCGTCACTCTCTCTCCTCCATGTGTTGTCGGGGTTGTCACTCTCTCCTCAGTGTAGTGGGGGTCTGTCATCTCTCCAGTGCAGTGAGGGTTGTCACTCTCTTCCTCCATGTGTAGTGGGGTCTGTCACTCTCTTCCTCCATGTGTAGTGCAGGGTCTGTCACTCTCTCTCCTCCATGTGTAGTCAAGGTCTGTCACTCTCTCTCCTCCATGTGTTGGCGGGTCTGTCACTCTCTCTCCATGTGTATGCGGGTTTTGTCACTCCTGTCCCCTGTGCAGTGCAGAGTCTGTCACTCTTTTCCCCATGTGTAGTGCGGGTCGTCACTCTCTCTCCTCATGTGTAGTGCGGTGTCTGTCACTCTCTCTCCTCCATGTTAGTGCAGGGTCTGTCACTCTTCTCCTCCATGTGTAGTGCGGGGTCTGTCCCTTCCTCATGTGGAGTCCGGGGTCTGTCCTCTCTCTCCTTCCATGTGTAGTGCAGGGTCTGTCACTCTCTCCTCCATGTGTAGTGCGGGGTCTGTCCTCTTCTCCTCCATGTGTAGTGCGGGTCTGTCACTCTCTCCTCCATGTGTATGCGGGGTCTGTCACTCTCTCTCCCCATGTGTAGTGCGGGGTCTGTCACTCTCTCCCCATGTGTAGTGCGGGTCTGTCACTCTCTCCTCCATGTGTTGTGCGGGGTCTGTCACTCTCCTCCATGTGCATGCGGGTCTGTCACTCTCTCTCCTCATGTGTAGTGCGGGTCTGTCACTCTCTCCTCCATGTGAGTGCGGGTCTGTCACTCTCTTCCTCCATGTGGAGTGGGGTCTGTCACTCTCTTTCTTCCATTGTAGTGCGGGGTCTGTCACTCTCTCTCCTCCATGTGTGTGCGGGGTCTGTCACTCTCTCTCCTCCATGTGTAGTGCAGGGTCTGTCACTCTCTCTCCATGTGTAGTCGGGTTGTCACTCTCTCCTCCTTGTAGTCGGGGTCTGTACTCTCTCTCTCCTGTGTAGTGCGGGGTCTGTCACTCTCTTCCTCCATGTGTAGTGCAGGGTCTGTCACTCTCTCTCCTCCTGGTAGTGCGGGTCTGTCACTCTCTCCTCCATGTGTAGTGCGGGGACCCCCGGGGGCTGTCACTCTCTTCCTCCATGTGTAGTCGGGGTCTGTCACTCTCTCCTCCAGGTAGTGCGGGGTCTGTCACTTCCTCCATGTGCAGTGCAGGGTCTGTCATCCTTTTCCCCCCTGTGTAGTGCGGGTCTGTCACTCCTCTCCTCCCTGTGTAGTGCGGGCTGTCACTCTCTACTCCATGTGAGTCCGGGGTCTGTCACTCTCTCTTCTTCCATGTGAGTGCGGGTCTGTCACTCTCCCCTTTCCCTGTGTAGTGCGAGTCTGTCATCTCTCTCCTCCATGTGTAGTGCGGGGTCTGTCACTCTCTACTCCATGTGAGTCCGGGGTCTGTCATCCCTCCTTCATGTGTAGCAGGGTCTGTCACCTCTTCCTCCATGTGTAGTGCGGGGTCGTCACTTCCTCCATGTGTGTGCGGGGTCTGTCACTCTCCTCCATGTGCAGTGCAGGGTCTGTCACTCTCTCTCCTCCATGTGTAGTGCGGGGTTGTCACTTTCTCTCCTCCATGTGTAGTGGGGTCTGTCACTCTCTCCTCCATGTGTAGTGCGGGTCGTCACCCCTCTCCTCCATGTGTTGCAGGGTCTGTCACTCCCTCCCCATGTTAGGCGGGTCTGTCACTCTCTCTCTCCATGTTAGTGCGGGGTCTGTCACTCTCTCTCTCATTGTAGTGCAGGTCTGTACTCTCTCTCTCCATGTGTAGTGCGGGGTCTGTCACTCTCTCCTCCATGTATCGGGGTCTGTCACTCTCTTCCCCCATGTGTAGTGCAGAGTCTGTCACTCTCTCTCCTCCATGTGTAGTGCGGGGTCTGTCACTCTCTTCTCATGTGTAGTGCGGGTCTGCATTCTCTCCTCCAGTGTGTGCGAGTCTGTCACTCTCCCTCCATGTGTAGTGCGGGTCTGTCACTCTATACTCCATGTGTAGTCGGGGTCTGTACTCTCTCTCCTCCATGTGTAGTGCAGGGTCTGTCACCTCTTCCTCCATGTGTAGTGCGTCCTGTCCCTCTCTCTCCTCCATGTGTAGTGCGGGTCTGTCACTCTCTTCTCCATGTGTATGCGGGTCTGTCACTTCTTCCCCTGTGAGTGCAGAGTCTGTCATCTTCTCCTCCATGGTAGTGCGGGGTCTTCACTCTTTCCTCCATGGTGGTGCGGTCTGTCCTCTCCCTCCATGTAGTCGGTCTGTCACTCTCTCTCCTCCATGTGTATGCCGGGCTTTATCTCTCTCCCCTTTGTATGCGGGGTCTGTCACTCTTCTCCTCCATGTGTAGTGCAGGGTCGTCACTCCTCTCCTTATGGTATGCAGGGTCCTGTCGCCTCTCTCCCGATTGTAGTGCAGGGTCTTTCCTCTCCCCCCTGTGTGTGCAGCATCAATCGTTCTTCCCATGTGAAGTCAGGGTCTGTCACTTCTTCCCCCATGTGTAGTGCGGGGTTGTCAACTTTCCCCCCATGTTAGTGCGGGGTCTTCACCTCTCTCCCTCCTTTGTAGTGCGGGGTCTGTCCTCCTCCCCCATGTGTAGTGCGGGGTCTGTCACTCTCTTCCCCCCATTGTAGAGCGGGGTTCTGTACTCTCTTCCCCCCTGGTAGTCGGGGTCTGTCCCTCTCTCCTCCTGTGTGTGCGGGTTCTGTCACTCTCTCCCCCATGGTAGTTCGGGGTCTGTCACTCTTCTCCTCCATTTGAAGCGGGTCTGCACCTCCTCCTCCATTGTAGTGCGGGGTCTTCACTCCTCCTCCCAGTTTAGTGCAAGGTCTGTCATCTCCTCCTCCATGTGTAGTGCGGGGTCCGTCCTCTCTTCCCATGTGTATTGCGGGTCTGTCACCTCTGTCCCCATGTGTAGTGCAGGTCGTCACTCTTTTCCTCCTGTGTAGTGGGGGTCTGTCACTCTTTCCTCCAGTGTGTGCGGGTCGCACTCTCTCCCTCCATGTGTAGGCAGAGTCTGTCCTCTCTTCCTCCTGTGTAATGCGGGGTTCTGTCACATCTACTCCATGTGGAGTCCGGGTCTGTCACTCTCTCTTCTTCCATGTTAGTGCAGGGTCTTGTACTCTCTTCCCCATGTGTAGTGCGGGGCTGTCCTCTCCTCCTCCATGTGTAGTGAGGGTTGTCAATTCTCTCCTCCTTGAATTGCGGGGTCTGTCCACCTTTCTCCTCCTGTTAGGCAGGGTCTTCACTTCTCTCCCCATTGTAGGCAGGGTCTGTCCCTCTTTATGTTTAGTGCGGGGGTCTGTCCCCTCCCTCCAGTTATACTCAAACAGCCAAAAATGTAGATAACCCCCTACCTTATGGGAAGAGGCATTCCTTAAACGCTATGTTCAAAAACAACTTTACCTAAATATTGGTAAAAAATGAACGCAAAAAAATTGTGAAAAAATTAACAATTTTTATTGAAAAAATATAAAAAAATCAACAAACAAAAAGCAAAACTGAAACCACAAAAAACAAGGACAAATACCTACACCACTAATGCAGTCGCCATATTCTCGGTAATTATCAGGCAATAAAAGAAAGTGGGTGATAACTAGTCAAAGCCAAAGCAAAAAAAACCATTTTCCCAACGTATCTAACAGACACGAAAGTGCAAAGATTCTGTAAACGGGCTCACTCAAATTGCAATATGCCCGAAATAACTAACCCGCCAATGCGATGTAAAAATGTAAAACATGCATGTATTAAAGAATGAAAATAGCTCCTTAGGGCGCCGGGTTCCTGGCCCTGCTGCCCGACCGCTTTCGCCAACCTTCTTCATGTGGGGTAGGGTAGGCAAAGGGGTTTAAAAACCCATATAAAAAATAAATTGGAAAAAAATTACAAACCTAAAGCAAATGGTTCCTCCAAGAGGGCCCTCCAATTTGCACCAACAAAAAAACTCCGAGGTCGTCATACAATCTCAGGAACAACTTGATATATCCTAATAAGCATGGGGACGCCAAGGACGTCATACCAACGGAAAATTCACGGCATCACAGAAAAAATCTGCCCTATGTACTCCACCAATCAGAACCTGTACAGCATCCCACGTTTTTGGGCTCCCAGGAACACCACCCGTGTGACATGGGGAGCAAGGGGCGCGTCATGGGAAGAAAAAACACGTCACACCAACGTTATCCTCCCCATCCCGAAGGACCGCACACTTACCCCAAACAGGTTACGTCGTGAATGGCATAATGATCTCATTGGTTTGTAAGGGCCGATAGTGAACCATCTAAGGTTTGAATCCCTCCTAATGTATCAAATAAAAACAATATTAAAAAAATTTATATATACACCACCACCATAAATTCAAATGCCCAAATGATAAAGAAACAGCAAAAAAGAGAAACAAAACATAAAAATTTTTTCCAAATACAATAAGACATCAGTCCTTCTCTTTAAGGGGAAAACTTCAATGAGAATGAGGCTGGATCCATACGCGTCTCCTAGCATTAGAAAATTCGCATCTCATAGGTTTTACCCATATTGTTTAATACTTTTTTTATTCCTAAATGGTATATTGATCCTAGGAGAGCGGTTATAGATATCCAAACCGATGGACAAAATACTAGATAGAGGACTGAAAGAATGTTAAATTAAAAAATCAAGAACAAGCAATACACATTCATAAAAAATAATTAAAAAATCCCCAACCCCAAAACCAAACCAACCTACCATAAAATCTAAAATACAAAAAAAAAATCAAAAAAATACTTCAAAAAAATGCAAAAAAAATGCGAAAAAATGCTGAAAAAATATACTGGAAAACTATTCGCAAAGTCCTTTAGGAATGCTCGAACCCGAAGCTTCGTTTAGACCTTGGGGGTAAGGTTCCCAGCCATAATCCACTGACATCCTTCTTTGAGTCTTCTTTAATATCTCCACCTAATGAAGATCCCGCATAATACCTTTTACAGACAACATGCTAGAATTACAAAATGAAATTTCTTGAAATTCTTGGGGAGTTTTTAAAGGTAGGCCTGAACAGTTTTAGCTTTATCAATTTAATAAATGTTAGTACTCTAATTTTTTATTCCGGGTTTTTTCCCTATTAATTTTTTTTCAGGGCATCTGAAAAAAATAACCCTTTTATAAAACGGTTTAGTCCCCTAATCTTAAATGATCTACATCATCAAAAATTTTTAAACCCAAATGCTCTTTTTCTGTTGGGCCTCCCTTCAAAAACCGCGGGTAAAACTTCCCTTTCCCCTTTGGGTTTTGAGGGTTTCCAAATCTCTTCGGATAAAAGTACTTTAGTAATTTTGTCCAAGATTTGGGAAACTTTTAGCTCCCATCAACGGTTGTCCGGAAAAAAAATTTTAAAAAGGAATGGTCTGTAAAAAGAATTTGCCAGTGTTTTGTAAAAATTTTTTTTAAAAAGATAAACCCAATTGTTGAAAAAATTTGGAAAAATAAATTTCCCGGTTTCCGGCTGAAAACCCCCAAAAATGGTTTTTTTGAAATTGATTTCTGGGGGTTTTTTTTAGCTCTTTTTTTATCCATGTGGATCGCTTTGGGGTTTAAAGCCAGTTCTGGAATTTCTTTTAAAATCCTTGATTGTTCTTAAAATTTTAAGGTCTTGGGGAAAAATTTCTTTTGATCCGGGGAAAACTGCCCAATAGGATACCATTATGTGGCTTTAGGGTGATGTTGAGGATGTAACAGGGATTTTTGAGCAGTTGGTTTTCTAATAGAGGTTTTTTTAAAAGACCCCCGGAAAAACTGAGATTTTTAAATCAAAGGAATTCAATGCTTCTTCCCAAAATTTGTACGTCAATCTAATGTTTAATCTTTATCATTAAAACCTAGTCTAAACTTTGGCAAATTTCTTTTTCCTTCCCGATGAAAATGATATCATCGATATCCTAAACCCAATTTTGGGGGATGCTCAATGCCCCCATTCAACTCCCTGGAAGTATTCCCCTCCCTGCCCCCCTAAAAAAATTGGCATAGAAGGGCACTGCTGCCCCCCTGGCCTACCCCCTTAAAAAAAGGGGGGCACCTGGCCATTAAAAGGGAAAAGGGATTGGGGTTAAAACAAAACCCCGGGGTCTGTCACTCTCTCTCCTTCCATGGAGGGAGGGGG